>CAJVPL010000619.1:0-22388 GCA_910591945.1 Ambispora gerdemannii | reverse complement strand
TTACAGACCTAAAGTTACCAAATGATGTTTCATGCTCTGCTGATTTCAATAACCACTCAAACGCTTTTTCTTCATCTTTTTGTGTTCCTATCCCATTTCGATAGCAATAACTGAGATTATTTTTCCCTGCTGCATCTTGTGCTTCACAATTTTCCGCTGATTTCAATAACCACTCAAACGCTTTTTCTCCATCTTTTTGTGTTCCTATTCCATTATGATAGCAAACACTAAGATTACATTGTCCTAAAGCATTACCATTTTCCGCTGATTTCATGTACCACTCAAACGCTTTTTCTCCATCTTTTTGTGTTCCTATTCCAATTTGATAGCAAACACCAAGATTACATTGTCCTCGTGCATCACCATTTTCCGCTGATTTCATGTACCACTCAAACGCTTTTTCTCCGTCTTTTTGTGTTCCTATTCCAATTTGATAGCAAACACCAAGATTACATTGTCCTCGTGCATCACCTTTTTCCGCTGATTTCATGTACCACTCAAACGCTTTTTCTTCATCTTTCTGTGTTCCTATTGTATGTAAAGGCGCATTATTTTTTTGGTTTGTACCTTTGCTGTTAATTATTTTGATAGATGTTGAGAGTGATTGGGACTCTGTTTTTTCATGACTGACCGATTCATTAGTATGTTTATAGTGAATTTTAAAATTTTCAGAGTCAGGTTCCTTAATATATAAACTTGCCCGAGAATAATCTGAATCTTCTTGTTTTTTGTGTTTTTTAGAAGTGAAAGAAGAATCTGAATTAGAATCTTGTTCTTTAAAAGCGGAAGAGCGCTGCTTGGAATTAGTTGATTTCTTGTGATGTTTATGCTGGCGGCGAGAATATTCGTCGTCTGAGTCATCTCTTTTTTGTTTTTTGGAGATTTTATTTTCAGTAATTGTTAGAACCACATGATTAGTGTTATCTATTGCAGAAGTTGTCGATATAGATTCTGTATTAAGATTTTTTTTAAAGGAAGGCATATCCATTTTTTTCGTTATTTTCAAAATTAGAGAATTATGGAAGTAATAGTCACGGGTTGTTTTCACGTGTATGATTATATGAGAAGAAAAGAAATTAATCTGCCTCTCTACAAGTTCTTTTTATATAAAATTCTTTTTTATTTCTGTATGTTATGATGTGCCGGATTCAGGAGAGACCGTTCCGAGACCATAACGAACTTTCTTTGTGATTGGCTAATTCCAAACTCATACCACCGCATTTGGATGGCGAAAAAAAAGGTTACGGGTCATGTGATATCCTGTATGTCCGGAAAAATTCTACGGTAATAGAGATTATTGTTAAAGGTTAATTTAAAGGTTATAGTTAAGGTTAGATCTGTAATCAAAGCTATATATAAAATTGCCTTCCCGACATTTTTTGTTAGTCTATCAAACTAGATTTAGGCATCTGTTTCCCGTATTTTTTACATTTTTTGTTTTTTTCATTTTCTTGTGTCGGATTTGTTTTGCCGGGCTGATCAAAAATTTATGCATTTTATTGGTTTGTGTCACTAGTAGGTCAAAAATTCTTTACTAGAATGTGTAGCTTTTTTGATACACTATAAAACTTTTAAGTAAAAGCGATTTTTTTAAGTGTTGCTATTTATATAAATAATTCTTGCATATCAACTTTAGGACACATAAAACAAATTAAAATATGACCGATTAATCTATACAAACACGAAAAAAAAAACGAAAATATTGCCTCTAACGAAAATATTTAATAAAAAAATTTACAACTCGAAAAATGATTTTTTTGCATCTTCTAATAAATTCTCCATTGTTGTCACATCCGTTGTCGCTTCAGCATAATCCCAGTATAATACTATATCTGATTCTTCTTGGATCACACTAACAAATTGTATTTAAAGGAATATGTATAGATAGTGAGAATGTATGCTAAAATGAATCTTATAGGATCTCTTTTAAAAAGTTAGAAGCAATTAATTTTGCTTTTACTTTGACCAAAAATGACTAAACAAGAGCAACAAAGCTATATCCAATTCTTTCTGGATTACACTAACAAGTCGTGTGAAATAAATAACAAGATTAAGTAAAAGCATGCAAATACTATGAGCATTTGTTGGTGTTTCTTTCAGAAAGTCATAATGGAGCATGCAATTCAAATTTCCTAAAAGAGTTTATCAAAAGATTATACGTATGTTCAAAAGACTAACATTTTTTATATATTATATACAAACAGAGGCTTTATTCAAACAATTAGCGATTTACTTGACAGGTGTACAAGAGATCAACTTTGCTATTACTATTGCTAATGCTGGCAACAATTTTATTCCTGAATGTCAAGATGGTGCCATATGATATAATATACAAGAGGATGTGTTACGAATCAGCAGCTGTGATGTTTTTATAGTGTTGAATTCTAAGAAGATTCAAAATTATATTTTTATAGACGCTTTTTTATACAATTAACAGATAATTTAATTACAAGCAACTATTAAAGATTATATCTAAATGACATTCTCCTGTACCCATTTTTCACGTTTCTTCCTCTCATTCTCAGAAGCAAGATTAAAGCAATCCGGCATTACAACAAATGACAATCCATCATTCTGTTCTTTGTCATAACCACTATCACGACTACTAATATTATCATCAGTCATCATCATAACATCGTCATCTCTTCTTCCTGATCCAAGAAAGTTCCGTTCAGTGTACCAAATCCAATCATGAACTATTTGATCTTGTTCTGTTGTACCAGTAACCAAAGCTTTAGCGAGATCGATCCTCGATTTATTTTTTTCAGTTTGCTTTTTATCATTGCTTTTGTTACTATCTTCTTCAGCTGGCCCGAACACAAATCCCGATAAATGATGCACCGCGATCCAATACAAAAATGGCGTGTTTCTGATGTTGACGCGTCCGCTCACCAATGCTTTAATAAAAAGTTGTAACATCGTTTTGTTTTCTTCGATAGGGAAAAAATAGGCAAGAAAATTTTCGCGAATATTTCTTTTAGTTCTGTCATTATCATTATCATTATCTATATCATTATATATTTGTGACGAAAAAGGCGATAACGAGAAGATAGATGGCAAACAAATAGTTTCATCATATTGAACGCCAATAGTTCCCAAAAGTTCAAACATATCATTCCACACCAACATCCGATAATCAATTGAATACAATCCAGTCGCAAGCGGTATCAACAACAGCCGCGCGAAAAGTTTGTGGCCAAAAGATTCCGAAGCGTAGTTTGAACAAAAATCTGTGAAAATTTGGTAGAATGGAATTTCTAGAACGTGGGAAGCTACATTTTCTAGTGGTGGTGATGGTGCTGATTTTCCAAAAGTAGTAGTAGCAGCAGCAAGTTCATTGACTTTGTTAAGCTTGGAATTCAAAAGTGCTTTTTGTAGAGTGTACATCTCTACAAGCTTTTCCATCAAACAGTTAATTTCTGGATCTCGATAAAGTTCTCCTTTTAAAAGAAAGACTTTCATAAGAGAAATAATTATAACTGCCGGGTCTAGCATAACAAAAGTGTCTATTGGCTTCTGCTGCGAAGCTGCTTGAGCAGAATGACCGACTCGTAATTGACGACAAACTGATTGTATCAACAAAGCAAAGGTTAAACAACTCTTTACAACTTTGTTATTTACGTCACTATCCATCACAAAGTTATTCCTCTTTGAATATAATTCGTCAATTGGAGCAAAGACCCATCCAGGATTTAGGGGTAATTTCGAACTCTTGTCGTTAAAATCTACAAAGAAACCTTTAGTTTGAAGAGACAAGTTTTGAGTAATATTTCCAGAAATAATTCTGCTCCGGTAGAATGCCCATAGAGTTTTCTTTATTTCGTCAGTCTTGATCATTGACGTGGCTGATGATAACAAGTCATGAGAATTGGTTAACAGCATATCAAAAAGAATTTCTAGTGTTTCCAGTGCCATATTCTCGTCTCCTGGCATATACTGTTGAACCAAGAACAGAGCTGTAATTAAGGTCTTTTTTGATTTGTTACTAGCATCATCATCAGATGGTAATAAAGATAAATTATTATCATATGACAGCATAACGTGTAGCCATTCATGTTGCAAGTAAACGCTCCATCGATCAAAGAAATCAAGCCATTTTCTTGTCTGTTTTATCAATTTTGGCTTAACTCGGTTTTCGTGTAAAATTTCTAACACTTGATATACTTCATTAATCACGTGTAGAGATTCCTGGATAATACTCTCATTATTAGAGCTATCATGTCTTAACAGACGCGTGATATTACATATCAACAGAATATGCGATAATAAGCAATCACATATAACTGAAATCCTTATTTTCGCAGAAAGAATCTTGCGAGTTCTTGGGTGATATGCACCAGGGGAATTTGGCAATTGCCAATCATTATTCTCTACTATCACACTACTTTGTTTGTCATCATTGATATTAGAGAATGATTGCACTCGTTCCCGTAAAAATCCATACAATATCGAGTTATGCCAGTTTGATAAATCTAAACGTTTCCAAAATTCTACAATTTCAGTGATATCTTTAACAGGAAACACGTTCAAGTATTCACACCAACTGGAAATGTAGGCAGAAACAATTGATATCAACACGATAGCCTTTTCATAATCGAGGTATTTTTCGGAATTTTCATCGACCATGTGTTCTGATGACGCGATTTTTGAAAACTCGTGTGTCCATTTTTGTAGTAATTCTAGTGTGTCTCGAATAAATTCACTGGGTCTTATTTCAAATGAGTTCTGATTAGCTGTAGTATGACTAGAAGTAGTCTCTTTATTTGAAGTGACTTTTTGTAAAATGGACAAAGATCGCGTCCACGTTTCTAATAATCTGAAAAACCGAATGATCATTTCAATTTTTTTCTTCATAATATCGATACTATCATATTGTTTTCCTTGGTCATCATGCAAAGGATGTATGATGCTCCATTCCCAAGGCATCTTTATCTCATATGCCATTTGCATCAAATATCTGAACAAAACATATTCTTGCAAGAGTATCTCATGATACAGTCCATAACCTGCAATCACTTGATATATCGTCAAAATTTCCAAGAAAAGATCGTATCCCAACTCTTTATAGAATTTATTCGACACAGAGGAAGGTCGAATCACAACATACCGTGATAATGTTTCAATGTATTGCTTTTTGATGAATTCTTGACATGTTTGTTTTGATGACTGGCAGAGTACACGCAACAATTTAACAGCAATAAGTGATGGATAGTTTGATTGTTGGAGATTATTAATGGTTGCTGATTTGTCTGAGGTATTAATCGATACAGGTTGGACAACAACTGGTGGCCATGGCAAACAAATAAATTCTTGGTGGATAACATCAAGTAGGCGTGGACATTCTACAATTTCGGCGGCACTCTTTGTAGAGTGACGTGCAAATTTTACTAAAATTGCTAGAATTTGCTCGACAGAGACGGGTGGTAAACTTCCAATTTCAAGCATATATCGAAATCGATGCAATATATCCATTGACAAGAATCCAACTACAAGATCTTTTGCGGCGATGCGTGCATGCTGTTCAATTGTAGCGTTTTCATCATCTACATTTTCGTCATCGTCTCTCTTTTCAACAAGAATCTCCATGCCAAACCGTTTTTTTGACCTTAGTTTCCTTAACATACGTACACAAATAATCTCATATCCGCGATACAATCCCAATACACTATCATATATTTCTTCTTCCTTTTCAAACTCCAATTTATCACCAATAATCCAAGATGCGAGCGCATCAATTGCAGCGACGGTAGCGGACTCATGTGTATCATCGAGTGCACTTCGCAAATATATAGGAGCATTCAACTTTATCACCCATGCTGCTATTCCTTTCCCTAAATCGTCACCTCCATCTCCATTTCGATCAAACCTACCACTTCGTATTTTCCTAAATATACGAGCGACAACATTCAAAGGGATAATTCGTTGGCTTTTTACGTTACTACGCATCAGAAAAAGTAGTTCTGAAAGGGTGTACCCTGCTTGCTCTGGATTATCGCCGTGGTGATGAAGCCCTTTGTGAACTGCAATATTTGCATTCTTGTCAAGAATGTTGCCAGTGAAGTCGAATCTTAAAGACGCTGCCACTGGGTCATTTGGGCTGGCGGTATATGGACGAAAGGCAAACGTTGTATTATTGTTGTTGTTTTGAACATTATCGAATGAAGATTGCGGCTTTTGCGGCTTTTGCTGCTGAGACTTGTTTTCAAGTGATGTAAGGCCCATCCATTCGAGTTTTTCTGGCTCAGCTGGTACTTCTGGGAAGTATTTCTTTTTCATAACGAGTGGATGCGAGTCGTCGATATCTTGATTTTCTTCTTTATTTTCTTCATTTGTATTCATGATATTATAATCTTTGATAGGTGGCTGTTGCGATGCACTGTTTTCAGAGAAATGCACGCGTTTTTTATTATCAGAATTTATATTTTTATTGTTATTATCAACGTCATTTTTATTTTTCTCTCTTAAAGATGATTTTGATAGTAGTTTTTGTATGAATGCAGGATCTAAGGACTGTCGTAAATACGCCTGTGCTTCCAAAATCTCGCTTTCAGACATAATAGCCAATTTTGCAAGATTCTCTTTATGAATTTCGTCATGTATTTCTTCATCCTTCTTCTCTTTATCATCGTCAATATCCATTAAATGAGATTTGCTATCAGGCTTCTTTCCTAATCCCTTACTATCACCACTTTCCTGATCATCTAGATCTTTCTTCAACCGCGCAAAAAACTGTGTTCTATGAACAGGCCGAGGAAATCCACTTATATTATTACTAGAAGAAAGAGATCTAAGAAGAGACGGCGGCATCACCGGTTCCCCAGTTGTTTCTTTCTCCATAACCAGATTAACCGTATTGGTTTTGTAAGAGTGCATGTCCAGTACCTTTTTTATGGCGGGCACATGCTGCTCTGTTGGGGAATTGTTGGACTCGTCGTTGTCAAGGTTCATTTCGAAGCGTTCTGCTGTACCTTTTGAAGAACGCGTTTGTATTGTTTTTGTCATTTGTTGTTCATTATTATTATTTTTATTTATGTTCAAGCGTGACGCGAAAAGCGACTTCTTTTTTGGCTTTTGTTGTTGGTGATGGTGGTGCATAGATTTTCTCGTTGTGGTGGAATCTAAAGATACTATATCTCGCTGTTGTTGCGAAACATTATTATTACTTGCTTTTTCTGTAATAACATTGACCTGATCAACAAGAGGTTTAGTAGTAATAGACTCTCCAGGACCACCTTGGGCAGCTTCACCACTGTCACCACTTCTTCGCTCCTGCTCTTTCTTTATTAAGATAGCAGCCGGCTTAGAATGAGTATTTAGAAACTCGTCTTGTAGATTGAGCAGGTCTTCTTCTGTTGTTTCGACGGCTGGTTTGCGTATTGGGTGCATATTTTTACGTGTCGATTTTGATTCAACATTTGATATGCTAAAATACATGTGTTATTTATTCTATTGGCTCAATTTTGTATAATATCATGTTCTGGAAAGTATTCTTTGGTGGTTGTTCCATGTAGCAGATAAACTTTCGTTGTAAAGCTTTATTTAAAAACTTAGTTTTTGTGAGTTGTATGTCTATATGTAAAAGAATAAATTGTAAATTACGATTTTATTGTAAAAAGCGGGCTCAGATAGGGTTACACTAGACATTTCCATATTAACCCTCAACTGATTCTCTCACAATGCAATAAAAAAAATTGTTTATTAAAGTTAGAAATTAGATATATAGTAGTCTATAAAAATTTACACTTTGTAACGACATTTGTGATTGATTTGATTATCATCATTATTATCGTCATTATTATGAATTATAATTATTGATTTAAAATAAATATCATCGATATTAAAAAATATCATTATTATTACGTGTTAACATTCACCACCCTCCTATGCTGCTGAAAAAGACGGAACCCCAAAAAGGCCGCGCCAAGAAACACCCCAGTCAAAGCTGTGAACGTCAAATACCGTTTCACGCGCGACGTTCCATGTTTAGCGTCCACTATTCCGCCCGGTGTTGCTGTTGCGGGATTCATTGCGTACCCAGTCATCAGGTTCCATAGGTCGGCGATCTGTTGTAGACGTACCGACACGCTTATAGGGACTGATAGGCTGAGTGTGCGACAGTAAACGTCTGGTTGGACTTCGTGTCGCTGTTTTTTTGGGGAGGAAGGATGGATTGTTGCGTTATTTATTTAATAAAAAAAAATAAATAAAATTTGGTTTGAACTATCCAAGGTATACCTGTTGGACAAGGTCAGAATCGCTTTTGGTTGCGACAAACACTGTCGGCAGATTTTCTAATATTAAATGTCTTCGCTAAAAATATATATATACCAACAAACACAATAATAAATATATTATTATTATTATTAAAATGTTTGCAAACTATAAAATTGATTTAAGATAAAAAATAAAGTAAATATGTATCATTGAGCAATACCAACCCGCAGCTCCACAATATACGAAAAGGAATTGACATCACTAGAGTCATATACAAAACATATCAAGTCACATGCTTCCATTTTGCGTTTATTTTGGAGAATTTCGTTTTCATATTTTGAGCCGAATTCTTGAAGCTATGATATAAAATTTAAAGAAATAATCATGATTAAAAATGAGCTTTGTTTTTGGACAATTTCATCATAGAAATAGTTAACAGCAATAAAATAAATAAATAAATAAGGAAATAAAAATATTGATGATGACACTCACTACCAAATATTTTTCAGCTCCTTTGATTTCCACAGAATTGACCACACTAAAAGTTCTAGTAGTCGGTGAATATCCTTCCGTGAACGGTTTGTTTAGAAAGGTTCTTAGTAGTGTGGTCTAATTATTATGAACAAGGACATAAACATACATTGCCATTAGTATTGTTGACGTATACTAATAGAAAAGTTCTTTTAAGTTACATTGTTTAAATAATTAAAAACATCTTACCTTACCCGAACCCGCTGCGCCAAACACATAGACGAGGAAGACATTACGCTGCACTTTATTCCGTTTCCTCTCGACATTTTTTGGTCTTGTCACTTTCAGAGCACTTCTTGTGTCTCCCTCAAATCCAAGGAAAGCGAGATAAGCCAATGTAGTTTTATAATCAAGCAAAGTGGTCATACTACGTATAAGGTAATCATAAAAATAGAAGGTTGATAACAGATAAAAATTAAAAAGCTGATCGAGAAACGTGGTATTAAGTAGTAGAGTAGGGTTGATACATAATAGCACCCTTCTTACCTCCATTGAGCTAACCATCCTTGCAAGGTGACAGCCCCAGCTTCATTCGTGATTGTAGTCTCCGGAAATTCAGAGTTTGTCCACGGAGATCCTTGAGGCGCTGTGCTAAAAAGTTGTTCTAGTTCGTCATCTTTTAATGCTCCATCTTTATCCTGAAATTTATAATAACAAACATTTAAAGGTGATAATTAATTAGACAAAATTAATTAATATTGAATGTTGATACACGCACTTTATCAAATGACTGAAATATATCGGCAAAAAATTGATATCCATAAGGACTTAATTCTACCGAGCAATCCTGTGGTATGTCGATTCTTATAACGAAAAAAAATCAAGTAAAATAAATAAGTTGATTATTTAATTATTTAGATAAACATGCAGTAATATTTATTTACTCTGGATATAAAAAATCCTCTCGTAGAGAAAGATCATCACCGTAACCAAACTGTCGAAGAACAGTCCATGTTGTTTCAAGACGACCTCTTTGTATGAAAAGTTTATGAAGGAATAAAAAGCCGAGTTCTGTCAATCCAACATCGTTAACACCGGATGGCTCATTATCCTTTACAACTACTTTAACACCCTCAAGTTCTTGTTGTTGTAAAGGCGCGTTAAAACATTTGCGCTAAGATAGAAATTTTTTGTTAGATTTTTCGCAGCTAAACCCATAATAAAGTCGAAAAAAATTACCTGAAATTCATTCAGTTCATCATCATTCAATACTCCATCTTTGTCGGTATCACAGAGATTAAAAATTCGTTTAAGTGCATTTTTGCACGCTGGTTTCAAGACCTGCTTTTTCCAAAAATAATAAATATATTAGAAAAATATATCTTTCACTGAAAGTACACTTTCCAACAACTCAAACTCAATAATTACATACGTGTTCCCGAGAATCATATAATGGAGCAGTCGGATGCAGGACGGCTTTCTGTGCAAAGTAAAATACTTCCGAAACATTAAGCGGCTGTTTTGCCGAGCACTCCACGCAAGTTTCTACTTCCTGCGAAGGTTCAAGGCACGATAATGATGATGTTTGTATTGTAGTAAGGAGGAGGGAGGGAGCTTTAGACAGGTTATTGAAGGAATTCAGTTTCCAATTAAGGCTCCAATTGTGTGTATATGATAAACTAAACTAATGCGGTGCACGATATTAAAAAACTGTTGATTGACCTTGAATTCATTCATTATTGGTATTATTTCGTCCTCTAGTGATTGATTTGTTACTTGATCTCCACGGAGATCTATTTTGTTGCCAACCAACACGACAGGAACCTAGCACATATATACACACACATATAAATCACTTGGGTGAACAAATATAAAAAATTGATAATGGCATTATTAAACTCACGTTCACCCCCAGGCTTCTAATGTAAGGTAACCAATATGAAGCGAGGCGATTAAACGTATGTGGATCATCTATGGAATATACAATACAAATGACATGTGCCTTCCTAATTTCCATTTCTAAGTGATCTCGATTTTCAGTTCGAGCTGGTAGAAAATATGATTAATATACGAATTCGAAAATTTGAAACGGAGCAACACTAATAATACAAGTGAAATACCTGAAGAATCTATGATATGCGTTGTAACATTTTCGGGAGTAATATTTGGTGGTATTGTCACTTCGGGGACTATATGTTGTATCTATACATATACACATACATATATTTATATAGTCCAAGAAGAATAAGAATAAGCGACAAGCAACACGCGTAACGTACACTGTCAAAGTTACAAAAAATCACTCAATAACCCGTCACCATCAAAATCTTACGTTTGGGACATATTGTTCCTTAATTAGAGACGTTATCAGGGTACTTTTTCCAACACCATCTGTGGGATCGAATAGGGACAATATGTTTATCAGCCAAGTAAAAGCATAGGTAGATAGAACCAAACAAAAAACAATCTCGGTCTTACCGTCTCCAGCAACTAGAATTCGAACGTCTCGCCGCATTTTCGTGGCTGTTAATACGCGTCAGAGTGAGTGAAGGCGCCACCTTTGAAAGCTTGCTGGTACGTAACGTGTATGTATTATAAAAGTGTGTGTGCACAGTGTATCAGTTGTCGTGGAGAATAGGATAACAGGTAAATATCATACCTGATACCTGATGCTAAACCCAATACCTGTGAAAAGAACAACCTAATAAAGCTCCGTGTTGTGCATGACGTTTATGCGCACAAAAGAAAAAAGTCACGTTTTGTTTTAATTTAATGAATTGATGATCAACAAACCTGCATGCAAAGTTAAAAAATATATTTTTACGTGTTGAATAAATCTTCACCTTGCTATTATGGAACCAAATGTTAATTCACAGATTCCCAAAGAAACCTCACCACAAATAAATAAGTCTACATTAGATTCGACTGAGAGTTGCATTACTCCTTCAGAAACCGGTTCTCTTGAAAATAGTTCTGAAATTCCTCCAAATTCGCCAAATTTGCCTTCTCAAAATGAAATTGAATCTGAAACTGTTAACTCAGTCTCGCCAGGACAAGAAAAAAGTACCTTTTTAATTACCACAGACTTGGAAGAAACTACTTATGCAGATAAAGAGGCGCCACAAACAGAAATGAGCATTACAACAACTTCCTCTTTACCCGAACGGGTTGAACAACCACCTGATGCAAAGGATAATACTATTTTTACAAACTATATTGTCACCACAAATAACGTTAATAATGAAACGCAAATTTCTACTACTATTCCTCCGACCGACTCGTCTTCAAAGGAGCTCATTATTGTTCGTGTGAAACGAAAGCGAAACGAAGAGCCTTTGGATGCGTTTGGTATTTTGAATTTATTTCTTCTCATATGCTAATGAAAAAACAACACACTTTAATTAACACTGTATACTTATTTTTACAGTTGTGCAAAAAATGTTAAATGGAAACTTGCATAGTAAAAAAGTTAAAAAAGAAGAAAACCATGTTACGGAAAAAGAAGGTAATATAAACAATAGAGAATCGAAATATAATTCGGAAAATATAATTAATTTAATATAATTTATATTTTAATCTCCAGCTCACAGTTCTGCTGATGCCCTAACCGCTTACTTCCGATTCGCGGAAACAGTGGATGAAATGACATTTGAACATTCAGCAAAGACTCTTCAGCTTGAGGTGCATAACTACTTTCGGATACTAGCAATTGACGCGTATAATTCTTATTTTAAATTTTAATTTACGCAAATTCCAGGAGCGTATCAGGAACAGACTACGAAAAAATCAAAAGGACGAAGATTTAAAAAAACGGTTCAAAGACCATCATGGAAAGAAAAGAGACCAATTCAAGGAAGATAAACATACAGCACGGTATCAAATAATTCAGAATAGAAGATATAAAAAGTATTTATTCTTTTTTTGGATATTTTCCATTTTCTCTATTTTCTATCTTTCTTAATCAATCACCATTTTTCGATTTTAGTAATAATGAGATGTTCATAGATCAAGAAGACAACAATAATAATATAGTTATGAGTGGAACCACCGAATCACTTAAAGTATTTGATGCCGTGAAACAAGTTGACGACAACGACAAGAATGTGACAATATCATCAAAGTTAGTCGATGATTATCTGCTAACTCATCTGGAGATGGATAATCGCGCATATTTATTACGACACTATATTACTATATTACGATTTTAATATATATATACATATATATTATTAGACCTACACATCGTGATGATGTAATGGAAAAGTTCTTGCCTATGGTTATGGATTACATGTCATGTAAGTCTCTTTTCTTTATCCAAATTTAAAATTCTTGAATTTAAATAAATATAAACTTTATGGTTTTTCTCGTTTAGACTTGAATATAAAAGATCATGATGACGACGAAGATGATGAATACGTCTATGATGTATTCTATCGCGACGACAATTTTGTTAAGGGATTTGAAGATCACTATCGTAATGTTGCTTCATTGTAAATAGCAATTTTTTTTTAATTTAATTAGTTCATAATAACTGTCATTCGATAACTAATAATATATATGGAATTCTTGGTTTTCAATATAAAATTAAAGGGTTTGGCTTGAAGATGATGATAATGAATATTTGTTAGATGAAGCAGATATAATTGACACGGACGATGAAGACTCAAATGGTGACTAATAAATAGTGTGATTTTTGGGATCCGTTTTATGAGTATTTTATTTTTGGTTGTGCTTCGTGATTTTGAGAAACTAAATTTTTCGTTTTCCGTGTATTATTATGTAGCTGAAAATTACTATACTCATGATTACCCTGAAGAAGAGGGCGATGAAAAATGGGAGGAGGATGGTGGTAAGATTTTTAGTTTACAAAAGAAAAAAAAATAATATCAAATAAACAGTTCTCTTTTGCATTGCTTTCTTCTAATTCATTATAAAATATACAATTTTTTCACCACCGACTCCCGACTTGTGAATAGATTACGATTCCGAATGTGATGGAAATCAGTCATCTGACGAAGAAGAGTATTATGCTTAGTGATGTGAGGACATAACAAAATTGTAGGCTAATTCTTTTTTAGTCTTTTATATATGCTTGATTGAAGTAAATTATAATAAAAAAAGTTAATTTTTTAGTGATGCTTATTAAGTGAATTTGGATCAACTTTATATACTTGTAGTCTCATTAATTCCATTCAACTAAGATTATTAATGTTTTTGGTTCGGATTAATGAGCCACATCCGTTGTCTTATTAAATCAATAAGCTGACGAACAATATTTATATAGTAAGCACTCTTCGGATATTCACTAACAATATATTATTTTGTTCTTTATTACAATTATTCATGTTTTTTGTAAATCAAAATTTATATTTTACATTAATTCGTATGATGTAAAATATATTGAAGAAACGCATTTAATAAATAAAATAAATTTCACTTTTAAATATGTTTTTGATACAATTTAATATTTTATCTATTTAATAAACCAGTTGTTATTTCATTATATTTAAATTAGCTATAAAAATATTTTTGGAAATTTTAAATATTATATTTTAAAATTATTCAAACTATATACAGTAACAATTGAAAGAAATGCAATAGTCTCAAAATTTATTAATAAAATGCTAGTTTTTCTTTTTATATAAAAGTTTCTAATTTTATTAATTAATATTTTTTGTTTTTATATAAAATCTAATAATAACTCAGATATTTTAGATTTAATCTGGAAAAGTTTTAATTAGTTTTTTATAATTAAAATATATATTGATTAACAAAATTATGAAATTATACATAGTAAAAATCGAAATATTTGTTTTATATAAAGTGTTTAATTTTATTAATAAATATTTTTTATTTTTATATCAAAATAAAAATTATATTATATTTTAATATATTTTTTAGATTATCTAATAAAATTGTTCTAAATACAAAATTATTATAAAATTTTTTTATAAAATTAATTATAAAAATCCAGAAAAAATATAACTTACAATATTTATTTTGATATAAAAATAAAAAATTTTTATTAATAAAATTGAAAATTTTTACATAGTAACAATCAGAAATAATGCAACAATATCAAAATTTATTAATTAAATATAGTAAAATATGAGTTTTTTCTTTATATAAAAGTTTTTTTTATTAATAAATATTTTTTATTTTTATATTTTTTTCAGATTTTTTAAATTTAATTTGATAAAGCTATTCTAATTGCATATAAAATTAATTATTTTTTTATAATTAAAATATATAAAAAAATAATTAAATTTATATATCATTAGAACAATTTTATTAAATTAGATCTAAAAAATTTGAAAAAAATATATATTAAAATATGTGATATTATCTTCATTTTAGAAAAATATTTATTAGTAAAATTGAAAACTTTTATATAATTAATAAATTACATTATTTCTGATTGTTATTATATAAAACAAAAATTTTAATTTTAATTTTACTTATATTTATTAATAAAATTATATATATAATTATGTTAGTAAATAATAATAATAATAATAAATATAAAAATATCAAAATTTATTAATAAAATATGATAAATATAAATATTTTTTTATATAAATATTTTCAATTTTATTATTTTTATATAAAAATATAAATAATAATTTATATTTTAACATATTTTTTTCAAATTTTTTGTATTTAATTTGAAAAAGTTTTCTAATTATAAAATAAGTTAAATAATTTTTTATAATTAAAATATATAAAAAATTAATTAACTTATTTTGCAATTAAAAAAACTTTTTTAGATTAAATATAAAAAATCTAAAAAAATATATTAAAATATAATTTGTTATTTATATTTTTATATAAAAATAAAAAATTTTAATTAATAAAATTAAAAACTTTTATAT
This sequence comes from Ambispora gerdemannii, assembly GCA_910591945.1. Taxonomy (NCBI): domain Eukaryota; kingdom Fungi; phylum Glomeromycota; class Glomeromycetes; order Archaeosporales; family Ambisporaceae; genus Ambispora; species Ambispora gerdemannii. The sequence goes on along the minus strand of CAJVPL010000619.1, from coordinate 6,831 downwards.
AAAAAAATTTATATTTTATTAAAAATAAAATATTACTTTTATAAATTATTATAATTAAAATATATAAAATTTATAAAGTTTGAAATTATAAAAATTATAAGAATTTCTAATCATAATAGTATTTAGCAAAAAAAATAATTTTAATATTATTTTTATATAAAAATAAAAGTTTATATTTTCTATATTTTTACTATATTTTATTAATAAATTTTTTGTTATTATTTTTTCAATTTTTTAATATAATAAAATAAACTTTTATTTATTTAATAATATTATACTTTTAAACTTATAAATTAAAATACTTTAATAATTAAAATATTTATTAACAATATTTAAATAATTTTGTAAAATTTTGAAAAAAATTATTTTTTTATAAAAAATTTAATAAAAAATTTAAATTTTTAATTTTATTAACAAATATTTTTTATTTTATATTAAACTAAAAATAATATTATATATAATAATTAATAAAATTATATAATTTCATTAATAAAATATAGTAAAAATTGAAATTTTAATATATAGTGACTAATAAAATTATAAAATTATACATGCAATTTTATTAATAAAATATAATAAAAATTAAAATTTTTGTCATATATAAAAGTTTTTAATTTTATTAATAATAAATTATAATTTAATATCTATTTTTTCTGACAAAATTATTCTAATTGCAAAAATTTTTTATAATTAAAATATAAAATTAATTATAAAAAATTTTTGCAATGACTTTGCAATTAGAATAACTTTGTCAGAAAAAAATCTAGAAAATCCAGAAAAAATAGATATTAAACTATAATTTATGATTTTTATTTTAATATAAAATAAAAAATATTTATTAATAAAATTGAAAAATTTTATATATAACAAAAATTTCAATTTTTATTATATTTTATTAATAAAATTATATATATAATTTTATAGTTTTGTTAACTATTATATATAAAAGTTTTTAATTTTATTAATAAATATATTTTATTTTATATTAAAATAAAATTTATAATTTATTTTAATATATATATTTTTTTTTGGATTTTTAGATTTAGTTTGACAAAATTGTTTTAATTACAAGTTAATATAAAATTTTTTATAATTAATTTTATATTTAATTATAAAAAATTTTTATAATAATTTTGTAATTAGAATAATTTTGTCAAATTAAATCTAAAAATTCAAAAAAAATATATATTGAAATATAAATTATAAAAAATATTTATAGTTAAATTTCTCTAAATATAATTAATAAAATATAAAAAAGTTAAAATAACTTGTATTTAAAAAGATATTATATTATAAAAATCCAAATATATATATATATATATTTTATAAACTGAGTCAAATTAAAGCATATATTTAAAGAAAATCAAACTTAATAATTGTATTTAAAAAGATTATATTTAAAGAAATTATATTTAATAAAATTTATTTGTAATAATTTGACTAATTATTATTTGAAAATTAATTGTTATAATGAAACAAAAAGCTTAAATCTCGAAATTTTTTCAATATTTCAAAAAAATTAATATGATTTCTTGAGTGTCTTCACATAGTCCAATCCAAATTCTACGTGAAGATACCTATTGATTACAAAAATTTTAAGAATTACAACAATTGAAAATGATTTCTAAATTGTTTTTGAAAATGAGATAATTTTGTATATTGAAGCAAAAAAATATTTGAATCTTTGGCTTGGATAAATTAACTAAGAAGTCTCTTGATATATTAAAAGTTAACAATTCGATTAGATATCGATATATTCGCGTAATCATTTTGGAATGCCTACACACTTTGCCTTTTTTGATGATTGATTGTTTAAATTCGCCGATATATTCAAAATTCTGGCCAGTCAAACACACCTTTTTTGTTTCATCGGTCATAATAAAGTTATACTTGTTCGTTTAGGATTTTCTACCATTTATTACTACCATTTATTACTGTTACTGTTACTATTACTTTATTATTATTATTATTAAGAAACTAGTCATTGGCTGGTGTTTTGGCTGAAATTATCTTCAATAATTAAGAAATCACATTTTTTCGACGAAATGTTTCGGTCAACAAATAGCTTTGAAGAGGTGGTTGGTATGTTCAAGATTACTTTTAACTATTTTTCGCTGACACGGCAAGAATGAAATATTGAGTTCCTCATAAAATAATGTCGCTGCATTCATATACTGCGGCAAAAAAGTGTCGTCAACGTGTATCGTTATCATATGAATTATCATACTGGATTTATGCTATACTGATTTGGTTAATATTTTTCTTTTGGTTTTGATAAAAAAGCAAAAGCGACTGATGAAACACTCACCTCTGAAAATTGGGAGTTAATTATGAATATTTGTGAAAAAGTAGAGACTGGTGGGGAACAAAGGTTCATCGTCATTCTCATCTTAATTGTTAATTAATTTCATTGATTTATCCAGTATTGATTTTAACGTTCTTGTTTTGAAAAGTGCAAGAGATTGCATTTCTGCGATACAAAAACGATTGGCGCATCGAGCTGCTAATGTACAATTGTATTCTTTGACGGTATGTACGGATGATTTTGTGTTGGGGGACCTGTTGTGATTGATAGTTAAATGTTTGGACTTTTTCCTTATGAATTAAAGATCACGTTTTTTAAATTATTTTGTGAATAGCTGTCAAACTCGCTTGTCAAAAGTTGTGGACTACCAGTTCATCGCGAGATTTGCAGTCGGACATTTACCTCGCTCTTAGCGCGTATGGTCACAGACAAGGTAATTACGTTAAAAATTATGATGACGATAAGCTGTATTTTAAAAAAAGAGAAATTATTTTTTAATCGCATCCAAAAAATTAAAGAACACACACGAAACCGTCAAAAACAGAATCACTGAGTTAATTCAAGAATGGACATTTGAGTTTAGATCAAACTCGTCGCTGAGTCTCATGGAGGAAACATTTAATTTGTTACGAGAACAAGGTAAAGAAGCAAATATCGTGATTTAAATTTTCTCTAATTAACTCTTGAATCAATCCGCGCCTTTGTTATTTTTATATTTTAGGTGTGCCATTCCTGCCACCCGATAAGCCAAAAAAGGAACCAACACAGGTTTGATTTTGGTTTTCTCTATCCATTTTATTGACCTTTTCATGACATTCATCTATTACTTACTGTCTTGCTAAAAGAAATTTCCATTTCCATTTCATAATAACAGTCTGAATTAGACAAACAAAAAGAAGAAGACGAACTTCAATTGGCAATAGCAATGTCTTTGTCACAGACGTCGGCTTCAAAAGAGAGAACCGTTCAGCGGGTAATTTATATTAATGAAACATATATGTGTATTTACTATTTCAACGCGATTTTAATGAAATATCACGGCGCTATCTATTTATTTATATATATATTATAGAATGTACCTTCGCAACCAGCCGCAGTTGCCAACCAAGTACGTAATAGATGGATTACTGTTATTCGAATTGGGAAAGATTGCATTTGCTGTGATTAAATTTTGAAAGTACAGATTAATTTTAGTATTTTTTTTTTTTTTACAAAATCAAGGACACAAAACAACCACCACCCGTATCAAAAGTACGTTCGTTGTACGACTTCACCCCTACCGAATCAGGCGAACTAGGATTTTCCCGTGGAGACGTGATTACCGTGCTGGAGACCGTGTATAAGGATTGGTGGCGCGGCGAGTTGAATGGTAAGACTGGGATTTTTCCGGTTAATTATGTGGTTGGTATTTCTTTCTTTGATTATTATTGTTTTCGGTGAATGATGAATAATTCTGACAAAAAATTAATAATAATGATGAAATTGATAATGGTTATAAACAGGAAAAAATTACGGAACCAAGTCCAGCAGATCTAGCGCGTGAAGCAGAAATGGAAGCCTCTGTATTTTCGGAAGCGTGTAATGTTGAACGATTACTCGAGCTGTTATCGAATATTGACCCAACCAAAGATAGTTTCTCTGAGAATGAAGCTATCCAGGTATTTTACCTATTATGAACTTTTATGTAGTAGTAAATATTTTTTTCGATGTTTGGATAATGACATATAATTTTTTGATGTATCAGAATTTGTACCACTCGACATTAGCAGTTCGACCGAAACTGGTACAACTTATTGAAAAGTATAGTCAGAAGAAAGGTAAACTAATTTAAAATATTCATTTCAAGAACAACAAGAAAGACAATGCATTTAATCCATTTTTATGAACTTCTACCAGATGAGCTTATCGCATTAAACGATAAATTCAACACGGCAAGAACCACGTACGATCGTTTACTTGAGGAATCGATCAATAGATATAAACCGAATGCTGTTGGTGTTCCTTGTAAGCTTTATACTTGTATGATTTCGTGATTTCGTTCATTTAAAATTGTCTTATAAAAAGAATACTTTCATTTAAAGATCAAACGATAACCGGTCCTTCATATGGCTTAACAATAGACCCATATGCTGCTGCTGCTGCCGCTGCCGCTGTAGCTGCTGTTGCTTTTCCTCCACAACAACAGCAGCAACAACCACCGCCACAAACTCCCATTCAAACAAACTACCCACACTATAGTATACAACAGCAACCAAATATTTATGTTCCTCAAACACCGCAGCAACAATATGCGACGCCTCCGTCATCTCAGAATAATAATCCATTTTTGCAACAGCAGCAGCAGCAACAGCAGCCGCCACAGCCTCAACAACCTCAATATTCGAATCCTGATCCAGCTGCGTTACAGCAACAGCAACAATATGTTTATCAACACCAACAACAACAACCGCCAGCTGGTTATCCGCCACAACAACAAACATCATCTAATGCTGGATATCAACAACAGCCACCTCAATTCGTTAACCCAAATCCTCAAGATGGAATCTCACAACAGCCACTGTCACAGCAACAACAGCAGCAGCAACCATATCAACAAGCTCAATTCACTCAACCAAATCAACAACAGCCACAAAATCAGCAACAATACCCCACAGATCCTTCAGCATACGTACAACAACCACCGCCGCCTCAATCATCATCATCAGCAACAACAACTAATGGTATTAACGCTAATGGTGTCAATCCTGATAATAACAATAATGTACAGCAGCAACCACTACCACCAAATAATTTTACTGGTGCATTTTCTCAAATATCTAATGGCTATCCAAGCGAACAGCAACCATCACAACAACAACAACCCCAACAGCCACAATATCAGCAAATAGATCAGCAGCAACAGCAACCACAACAATATCAGCAAATCGATCAGCAGCAACAACAGCAGCCACAATATCAGCAAATCGATCAGCATCAGCAACAGCAGCAACAGCAACAGCAACAGCAGCAACAGCAGCCCCAACAATATCAACAAATTGATCAACAACAGCAACAGACACAACAACCTCAAACACCACAACAGACTTATCAACAATTACAAACACCACATCGTCAATTATCGCAGCAGCAACAATTACCGTATCCACTTCATCAACCTCAACATCAATCTTCGTTACCATTACAGCCACAACAGCAGCAACAACCTCCTATTGGTGGTCTACAACAATTTAATTTTGATTATCAACAACAACAGGATACAAAACAAGCCATCACTCCAAATTATTATAATGTTCAACCAGCAACGGCAACTCATCAGGTACCACCGCAAAACGTCACTCCTGGATATAATAATGCTTCGATAGTTCCTCAGCAACAACAATCTCAACAATACACTGCTCAAGGTTATTAATGATAACTAGAATCAAATATTTAATAGAGTAGATTCTTTTTTTAAATGAACTCTCTTACTTTTTTTTTACTTTTTATCTCTGACAGTTGAGTAAATCTGGGAATCTGTTGCTAGTAGCTTATTTTTTTTTCGAGTTGTTTTCCAACAATAAATGTATTGCTTTTTGTATATTATATTTTAATGATTTTGATCTAATCGAAATTATGTTCTTCCCTTGATCTGATATATGATTAGAATTGAATTATCAAAATAAAAAAGCTAACTATTAACGCAAGTGATTAAAGAATAATAATTGGAAGCGTTTTATACGTTAAACAAATAATACACGTAAAAATAAGATCTTTTGTATTATTATCATTATTATGCCCTCCTGAATCCAAGTTAGTATTATAAATAAATATTGTAAATAAAATACAAACAAAAATGACTGACATTAAATTAACACCGAGAATATTATAATAAAAAAAAGCGAGATATCCAACAGAATAAAATCCAACACTCATCAAACCAGCCACCACATAAATCAACAACATTGCGACCGAATAATAGACTAACGATAAATAGATTGATGGGGTATTGAAGGCATGATTACTCGATTGTTTGAATTGTCACTGGGATTGCTACCAGAAAGTGATGGCGTTGATTGTTTGAAATTTTATTCGAGTAATTATCTAATATCGTGTGCACCCGCTGATCATGTCTTATGTATTCGGGACACGGATACCATGTCATTAATTAAAACTATTCGAGGTGAGAAAAGGGTTATTGCTTTTATCAAAGAGAGGTATATTCTCAAAGTAATGAAAAATGACAAATTGTTCTATTTCAAATATAAATGAATTCTGATATTGTCGCGCTGAATATGTACAAGGATAATTTGATTACCATAAATAATACTAACACAATCTCTTTTACACCGTTGAATGAAAATGTAATTTTTGAATTTTTTGAATTTTTAACTTGTGTTTATTCATCCACTTTCACCAAATAATCACGATCAAAAATAGCTCCAAGTTCCACGATATTGATAAAGTACCCGAAAAAAAGTTACGGGTCACGTGTCGCCAATAAGAATGCGTGAATTTTTGATTTACTAGTGACACAAACCAATAAAAAT
>CAJVPL010000618.1:0-22396 GCA_910591945.1 Ambispora gerdemannii | reverse complement strand
ATTCAAACTAATTTAAATTAATATTTGAATTACTATTTGAATTGTTTTTTAAATAATATCTTATTATTTAATAAAATTAAAAATATTAATTTATAATAATAAATAAATTTTTATTTTATTAATTTAATCTAATTTTACAAGTATAAAAATATGTAATTAATTTTTAATATTATTACTATTTTAATATAATAAATATATAAATAAAAATACAATAAGACAAATTAATTATAATAATATCCTAATTATGTATTTAATTTTATTATTAGTTAATAATATTCTTTTTCTTTCTATTTTTTATTTTCTTTTTTTCTTATTATTTCTTATTTTTATTTTGTTATATTGTTATTTTAAATTGAATATATTAATTGCACAATTTTTTTGGTATATTTATATTTGTTTAATTTTTATTATATATATTTTTTATTTTTGTTATTAATATTTTAATATAAAATAAAATAATTAATTATGATATAATTAGTTTTTTATATAATTAGAAAAGAACCAATAATTTTATAATAATAACATAGATATATTATATTACATTTTGCATTATAATTGTATATTATTATATTATACTATATATTATTTTGTTATATTATACTAATATAACTTTAAAATATATATAAATACAAGTGCTAATAATTAATAAAATTCAAGTTCTTTTGATTTAGTTTTAAGTTCATTTAGTTTGGTTATGTTAATTTGATTTAATTTTGGGATTAAAAATAGTTTTTAGTTTAATTTTCTTTTGATTAAGCTTTGTTTTAGCATTGATTTTATAATCTTCATTTTTATTTCATCAAGAAAATATCTTTATTTTATTATAAATATCATTTAGGTATAAATTCAAAGTAAACACAATCACTATTACCTTTTTGAAATACTTTCATACATAAAAATTCAAAATGGTAACAATATCAATTATTATAAAATTCTATCACAATTTTTGATCACAATTTTTTTTAATTGTAAAATTCAAAGTTTGTCAAAACTTCATATTAATATTTATCATAATAATATAAAATCTTTATATACAATAGCAATCAGAAAAAAAATAAAAAAGAATGATTTTTAACATCTAATTGATACATTAATTATAGAGATAGCATTATCTAACATTTAATAGTTTTGTTTGATATTTTTATTTAACATTTTTGTACAGAAAAACCTCTCCAAGTGCACCTCCTTGGTACCATATTAATAATAGTAGAACTCACAAGAAGAAAACTGACATTGTGGTATATTGGAAATGCGTGCCACTGATCCACATCAAAAATGCCTCAGAACTACCTTGTGGTGCAAGCAACAAGCGTTCCAAGTGAGCAAATGTTTTCTATCGCATAATATACCATTAATCCTACTCGTAATCGTCTTGACCCGGAAAAGGGTCGTGTCTTTTATCCAACACTTGGCTTTTTCTAGTTATGATCTTTTTTCATAATTAACATGTGAATGTAAATCTTTAAATTGCCAAAAAAAATTTCGCTAATAAAAATACAAAGATTTGTAGTTTTGGTGAAACTACGTATACAAAAACGCAACGTTTCGAGTAAAATAAACAATATCTAGCTCAAGAACCGCAGTTTATGGTATAATGGTCAACAATATAATATGATTTTTTGCAGCCAATCACTGAGTGCGTGTATAATACAGTATTATACCGTGAGAAATCAACTAATTCATTACTTCATATAAATCAAATCATTTAACTGAGGATTTAGCTCATCCTCGAACCATGTGTCTTATATATTTGATTGCCGCCGCTTTATGTTTCTGTTTAGGTGTTTATTCAGTGATTATTATAGCTCAGCATATATCTCAACATCCTCTTTGTGAACGTTCCGGTTGTCAAAATCGGTGCTACATTGAAAACAACGGGAAAATTCATCCTTTTTGTGGGAGAACATGCGCCAATCAACACCAAAGTGGAGGTGGTGCAAGAATCGGAGTCAAAAATGTTGGTCCCAATTGTTCCCGCGAAGGATGTACTCGAAAAGCATATAGAGATCCAAGGAATGAGAAAATGTTTCATTCCTTTTGTTCTAAAGAGTGTTACTCGCGAGATGGCGAAAAGCTTGTTCGGACCAAATTAACCGTTTTGCAAGAGAATGATATTGATTATCAATATGTACTCAAGAGATTTACTGGATGTAGAAAACTTGCAAATGCTTCTATAAAAGCCATTATCAGAATTCAGATGCCACGGTCTAAGGTCAATAGACATTTAAAATTGAAAAAGCAAATGAAAACGACTCTCAGAATGTACCATGGGACATACTCCGCTTGCAATCCGATGAAAATAGTTGCTGAGAAGGCACCATGCTGTATCAAAGCTTGTGGTCTATGTGGCATTATCCGAGAGGGTAACCAGAGCGAACATTCGAATTATCGTGGATGCAAGTATTGTCTTGATTTTAAAGAACAATAATTTGAAATATTAACAAATTATTTTTTTCTTTAGCGATGTGGTTCTCTGATGATCCTTCGGTTTCCTTGAGTTATTGCGAGTCCCACGATGGTTCTACAAAAGCTATCTTCGTCATTGACGTACTTGCAAATAAGTCTACCAGCATTTGTGTAACTAAAGAAAATGATGTAAGCCGATTCTTTCTAGATTAACGATAGTACGTGTCGGTATATAGGGATATATAGTAATTGATTTTTTTAAATTCAATTCAATAGGCCACCTTACCCAGATTCTTGGTTCTTTTCGAAACCGAGTACATGTACTAAGAATTTATACTTTTAAATATACACAATGCATACATGTACCTAATTTCGTTAACGTGGAATAATTTTAAGAGAAATCATGACAGGGATTTGCATAGTTTTTCGTAAGTAAGCGGCATTCTTTACTTATTTTGACAATATTGGGTTTAAAGTATGGAGTGAAATTAATATCAATCGTTTTTAGTATAGATTTTACTTTATCCGATCAAAAATGGAAATTTTTTTAATCATCCCAAATAGACAATTCCACAATATGAAAATTCTGAAAACTCAAATGCGTATATAACCTATATATGTAATCAGCCTTTTCTATGGAAAAACGCAAACCTCGCCACTCGATTATTTAAAACGCATGTTTTTCTTCCTTATGCACCCCGAAAATCCGAAACAATCCCATCTGAAAAAAACAAATCACAGACATTTCACGGTAGCAAACAATGATAACAAACAAAAGTATCCGTTTTAAATGCGCGTGTATGCGGGGATTGCATTTTTTGTAAAATTTTAAAACAATAATAATTACAACAAAAGTCGTGATTTAACTGTCGGAAACAATGTACAGTGGCTGTATGATACATGTGATGATTGACTATCAAGATACATGTAATATGTACATCGCCAATAATAACGATAATGATCGTTATCGTTACATACATTTTTATTCACGTTCTTTTTCTAAACTCACTTAAAATGCTCACTGCATAATTATTATTTCTCCTAACTCTGAATTCTCGAAACAATCATGCTTTTATCTTAACGCATCATTGTTTTGCGAATCTCGCCATCGATGGAGTTTGAAGCCTCCCACATCTTTTACACCCACTTTTTCTATTTCTAAACATCAATGATAATTGATCAAGCGTACATACAATGAAATTATTATTTTTAGTCTCTCTTTGTTTGCGAAGTTAGGAATAGTAGATGATGGTGCGGGGGATGATATGTTTTGACCCTTGTTCAAATGGCGCATTTTTTCTATATGGTAGCGCAAATGGTCGTGCTCAATATCGATATACGACCCAAAAATGATCCGTGGGAAAGTGAATACATTCTAAAGAAAAAAAAACTTGCTCTAACCGAGAATACATCCGGTATCAAAAAAATTCTGGTTAAGATTCCAACGTTCTCATTGGACCAAAAAAAAAAACACGACTAACGTTCCTTAAAAATAAACTAAAAAACATGAAATGAATGTGTGGTCCTACAGGATCACATCAAAAACCGTCTTCTTTCACTCGGCATTACTTTTGCCGCCATTCATCGTCGTTGGTTATTCTCGATTGTAATTCAGGAAAAAGTGTAACACGTAAAATTAAATCAAACGAGTGACTTAAACTCAAATACTGTCTGTGACTTGATGTAAAGCACAAAGGCAACGATGTCTTTCTTTTTTCGTGCACTTTCTTGTTTCAAGTCCCGTTTTCTGTTGATTTGTGTTAGCTGTCGATCAGCCATACGAACAACAACCGGAAATCACAAAAAATCACACGGCATCGTTATTTTGCATGTGTGTCTTGCATGTAATTTATTATCATCTCTTGCTGCAAAGGAGCCAATCCGAAGCGGCGATGATTCAAGAACAACAATGTACTTCTGAAAATCCCTTTGTTCTCTGTCAAAATCCGGTTTTTCAATACTACCGAAAAAATAGATGTATAAAAGAAACGTAAAGAAAATCCCTGTTTTTTTGTGTCATTTTTATGAGACTAAAAAATAATATTTATTGTAAACAATTTATGTTTATTGATTCTCTTCAGGGGGGTTGTCGGAACTGATGAACACAGCGAGAGCGAACCACTTTTCCCTATTTATACACCCGATCATCGATGTCAAAAACCTGTCCATTTGTCCCAAGTACATGTATTTTTAATAATATCTGACAAAAGTTGACTTTAGTGAACCACGAAATCTGTTATTCTTTTAACGACATAATAAAAAAAGTCTGTTATTCTTTTTAACGACGACATAATAAACTAAGTTGTGATCGGAATCAAAATTTCTTTTAAACAATAAAAAAAGAAAAACACATTTTCACGCATAAAAAACTACTACCACTATTATCATCCAAAAAAGAAGTTCAAATAAAAAAATGGCACTTGAATTTCTAACCTTTCTGTCACGAGACTTTACTCGACTTTTGGATACCGCGTGTGATCATGATGTCGAGATACAAGTCGGCGAAAAGGATGACGTACAAACATATAAAGCGCACTCGTTAATTCTACGAGCACGGTCTGCTTATTTTGCTACAGCGCTAAGTAATGAATGGGCACGTACCGAAGACAATAATAATAGTATTCTTTCATTCAAGAAACCGAATATTTCCCCATTTGTATTTGGTGTCATATTGAGGTGAGATTGTGATGATATTAATTTATTCAATCTTTTAAATACGAAAATATTCGTCTTATCTAATTATCAATTTTATTCTATGATAATCAAAGATATATTTATGGAGGAATGATATATTTGACCAAATACAACGGTGCGGAAGTGCTCGATTTATTAATCGCAGCCGATGAATTGGGTCTAACAGATTTATTCGATCATATTCAAAATCATCTGATCAATGAAAAAGCTGATTGGATACGTGAACATTTTGCACTCGCGCATAGAATTGCATACCAGCATAACTCGTTTTGGAAATTACAGCAATTCATCCAAATGATCCGAGAAAAACACCCAGAGGTGGTGTTCAAAGCGGTAGATTTCACGGCTTTGGAAGAAGATATGCTTGTTTCACTGCTATCACGTGATGATCTCGCAATAGACGAAGTTGATCTTTGGGCACGCATTATGGATTGGGGTCTTGCGCAAATGCCACCCTTTACGTTCGATATTTCTCAATGGAGACAAAATGAATTTGCTGCTCTAGAAAAATTACTTCATAAACTAATACCGCATATCAGATTCTTTCACTTCTCGTCGGAAGATTTCGATGAACGTGTGGTCCCGTTTAAAACGGTTCTACCGAGACGACTTTATCGTGATGTTTGTAATTATTTGTTGCATCCTGGCGACACTTCGAAAATAAAAACACCAATCACGCCACCAAGACTTGGTTCATGGAATTGGTTGGTGATGAATATGAAACCGACACAAATCGATTCAATCCTGATAAATGTCAAACACGCGGCATTAGCTGCCATTTGGATTGATCAGAAGAATATTGAAGTACATTTCGTGACTAATCCATTCGAGTTTAAATTACTATTACGAGGAAGTCGAGATGGTTTCACCGCCACCTCATTTCATCGTCAATGCGATAATCAAGGGCCCACACTGACTGTAATTCGCGTAAAGGGCACAAACGAAATAATCGGCGGCTACAATCCATACAGTTGGAATCTGTACTCTGGCTTTGAACGAACAAGCGACAGTTTTCTTTTCTCAATTGATGAAAATGACTTGTCCGCCGCCTTCTGCTCATTGGTTGCAAATCCTTCAAACGCCGTAAAGTCAAACGCGAAAAGTGGTCCTGCGTGGGGTGATGGCGATCTATGTTTACTTGGTCATAATTACCGCGAATCAAGACTTTCTCATGCTAGACAATGCGATTATGAGCAAAAAATACGTAGCAGTAGTGAAACTTTTTCGGTGGATGAATATGAAGTTTTCCAGGTTATTCGCACTAATGGAATGAGTAAAGATTATTAGTTTGGTGTGTGTGTTACTTCTTAGCAAAATGTGTTTATATACGCGCGCGTTAGAATAATTCCTTTTTCTGTAAAATAAAATTTTTGTTTTCGATTAGTTTTTTGTATATTATTTTTTTTTATTGAAAATGTTTTCTTGGCTTTTTGTCTTTATCAATTTCAAAGTGCGTATTTTACAAAACAAATGGTATGGTATTCTAGTCGTATATCTACGTAAAAAATAAAAGTTCACTTTTTTTTCATGCTACCATTAGCATGAATAATCGCTGGATTTTTAGCAATAATGATTTTTTCGATATTTCTACTAATTGCCCCCGATCATATTCACATCAGTACGTATATCAAGGCTTGACTGCAGTTTCTTTGGTAAAATAATTATATATACGTATACCACTTGAAGACATAACTATAATGATAAGCAAAGTACGAAGCCAAATAAAGTATTTGTCGTTTCCGTTTGATTTCTACATGAGGAAAATAAAGAGTACATATTTACTCAAAAGTAACGTGACCTATCCTTTTCGAAAGTGTTACAGAAATGTTCTTACTATTTATGAACTTGATTGTTAGCTTAATTTTCATGTGTTGGAATTTCTTAATTACATGTACTTTGGATGATCATTCGAATTTAAAATCCAAGAAATGGCTGCCACAGAAGAAGACTACAAGAAAGCAGCAAGAGCAACAGGAAAAAATATTGACCCCGACGACATACTTTTAAACGACCTTGTCTCCATATTCATCGACTCCGTGAAACGCGGCGATAAGGAGAAAAAAATCGCCGAATCGTTCATCGCCAGAATTTCCGCATCAAAAACCACCACCAAGCATGTATTCCATCTTTTCTCCAAACTGCAACATCTGCCACTTTACCAATGTCTCCTGGGATTCGCATTCGAATATGGAATCGGGACGAAAGTGAATCTGTATTTGGCATTTATCTGCTATAAAGCTTCATCTGAGAATTTTAATTCGTTGGGCCAAGCGTATTTGGCGAAATGTTACAAGCACGGAAAAGGAACGGAGAAAAATAATATTGCCGCATTTTGGGAGTATTTGAAATCGGCGATCGGCGGGTGCAGCGAGGGTCAATATGGAGTGGGAAGATGCCATGAAAATGGCACACAAATTCGCACTTCGCATGTGATCAGTTTCATTCAAAATCAAAATATTTTGAATACCGATCTAAATTCATATGAACTTTCTTGTCCGGGTATCATGTCACTCTATCAATCGGAAGAGAATACCAAGAATCAACGAGCTTTTTTTTGGTTTAAAAATGCTGCGTTGAGTGGAAATGTTCAAGGTCAATACGTGTTCGCGCATTGCTATGAGAAAGGGAAAGGCGTGACAAAGAATCAAGATCTAGCATTTTATTGGTACAGAAGAGCAGCACTGAATGGTCATCAAATGGCACAATCAAAAACGGGATTTTGTTACTTTGACGGAAATGGCGTCGCAAGAAACACATTTACCGCTTTCGAGTGGTTCTACAAGTGTGCTCGGAACAAACTAAAGTGTGCAGAAAGACATTGGGTTGCACGATGTTTTCGGAATGCCAGGCACACACGAAAAGACGAGAGAAAAGCTTTTTTGTTGTATCAGATGGAACTGACGTATGATCGGAACCCGAAAGTGAATTATGATTTGGCGAGTTGTTTTAAGAATGGGTGGGGTACTCCGAAAGATATCCATCAGGCGATCAAGCTGCATCGGAAATCGTTGAAAAATGAACTGAGATCGAGAAAAAAGTTGTTTAAGATATTTAGAATCTGAGATTGTGCTTTCTTACATGCGCTGCGTGTGGTACGCAGGTTGCCGAAGGAAAATTATTTGGGAAATGATGATTTTTTTTGTCTTAAAATTCCATTATACATTTCACATCAAGATTACCTGACTTCTGATGAACTCATTAATTTCGAAATACCCTAACCAGAAGACAAATTTGATTATTCCATAGCATATTTAATGGAATGTGTTGAAATAATAAACATGAAAGGACTTAATTCTGTAATCGATCACTTGGACAATAGAATATAGTTTACCGTTCTATACAAATCACTTGACTATTACGTAAGGATTTGCTATAATATATATCAGGGCGGGATAAAATAAATCTCAAGCTTGGTTGGAATGATGTTTCACAATGAATGCTATTCTGAACAAAATCATGATAGATTCTGCTGCTGAGATTAATCACACAAAATTTTCAAATTCTACCGGATAATAAATATCATGTCGAAATCCATGCTTTTTGTATGTTGCATACTAGAATTTTTCAATATCGATATGACATTAACAATTCACAATTTTTCGTTCCACATTAGAAAAAACGAGTAGTACAACATACCCCCACAAAAAAGTATACCACCTCACTTTTTTGATTAATTAACTTTGCCCGAGACCTGGGTATTTTGAACTGCGAATTACGGTGTGTGTTTTTTCCACGCAATTTTTTGATGTGAATCAAATACGTACATGTATTAATCGTTATGCATTCTTATTTCACGTCCCAATATGATCGTATGACGGTGGTGGTGCTATCGTTAAGCACGCTTTTTATCACTTAAATTCTAACGGATTTATTATACGTATATTGCTATCTTCCCGGAACGTGGGATAACTTATTTATACATGTACATGTAGTTATTATATGGAGATAGGTACATATGTATTATATCGTGTGTTAATGTTATTCTTGTACATGACGATGTGTAATGATAACGAGAGTATAAAATATAGATGGTTTTACGTATAAAGACAATGAGTTTTTATCTTTATCTTTATTGATTTTAGTGCTTATCTAAACTTTCAACCTTCTAACTACGTATTTTTCCATTAATAAGCTAATTTAATGTTACCACAGTACCACGCCACATTATTTATTACGTATCGTGCTTTTTATTCGATCTATCTTTTCACAGATTCCTGATTGTAATCATCCGTAGTAAAATATTTCAAACAGTCAAGTTGAACTTGCAACTAGGCATGATCATAATACAGTCCACTCTCGTTAATATGGCATCAGAATTTTGGTCATAATAATTGTCATAATATATTATCTATACATGCATAAAATTAATGTCATGTAACATTACGTAGTATGCTATCGTATAATGCAATTTAACATTAGGATAATGTTACGTATACGTAGATAAATAACGAATCTTATGACATGCGTTTTGTCATACTAATCGGAATGTCATACTAATCTGGAATGTCATACTGTATTAATTATTAGCAACCAAATAAACTTAATTTGGTCGACGCCAAGAAATTGAGATTTTTGACGCGCGTATATATCGATATCGATATCGATATTTAGGATTTTCCTGATATGTACCGATAAATAAGTCATTATCGTTAGTTTGCAGATTGACTAACGCACATTTAATATAAATACATGTACATGTAGTCGATTCGCTGAATTTTACGACTCTGCTCTTAAATTGGTTCACTAAGACAATATCTTTGATACTGTTACCAGAGCGAGAGAGTAATAACTATGTTTAAGCGATTACGAGATTGGTTTATCGTGAAAAGATATCAATCAGAAATGACGACGGAAGATCCAATTCGAGAATGGGAGCCTGCATTGTTCAGTATGTGTTTTTTCTTTACTTTCTGTTTTCGATCTGTTCTCAATGACTCACATTGATGTCTCCTCTTTACAGGAATTTTGATATTCCTTAATATCATGTTATTAGCATACGCAGCGGTACTCCATTTTCACGAGGTTCAATCGATACATCCTCCTCGTCATCAGCACCATTCGTTGTTATATTCACACGGGCACAGACATCATAAGCAACATAAAAAAGGAGCGCGAACTAAGTCTCCTTCATCCAAGAATAAACTTTCCACGTTTATTAGTCATGTTAATAAACACAGCACGCAAAAAACACTTGAAGAATTCAATACGTATAAACCAATCGATTAAAAAGTATTTTTAATATATATATCATTAATAGTAATAGTAAATTTGTATTATAGACCTTCTAATAATAAGTAGAGCGTAAGATGCAAACTAATATTCAATTCATGTAATAATTTGATCTTAGTCTTTAGCAAATAAGCATATATAGGAAATGGTATTAAATGAATGGAAGATATCGATATAAATGATGGTATATCTATTTTAAAATTACGTATCTCAAATTAACACGTGTCAGAATGTCAGAAAAGACCAATATGATAGTTTATGAAAAAGCTTTGTGCCAAAACTTAATTAAATAAGAAATTAGATAGTCAAAGAATGTGTCTAGGCTAAAAATTATCGGTTTGAAAAATTTCGTTGTCGGCTATTAATATGAAAACTTTATTATTCATCGTAAACATTGAAAATCATACTGACACTTTTTTGTTTCAGAAATGCACATAATTAATAAGGTATAAGAGTAAAACGAAAAGTTGGGTTTAAAGTATAGTTTCGGCTATAGAGTTGTAAAAACCGTATAATCCTAAAATATAACCTAAACCGTGTGCCTAGTAGCATCACATGGTTTTTACACCCATCTTTAGTTGAAAGATACACGCATTTAATTTGATATAATTAATCATAGATTATACAGTATATTATACATGTATATGATTTATGAATTGACATATTTACCATAATGCAAATCCAAAGTTTTTCTTCCTACTAACCTTTGAAAATCAATATTTTCCAAGTCTCTAAAAAAGTTTGGTAAGTTACTTAAAATCAGCGAATTGCCAATTTCACGAAATTGTGTTATTCTGGCTGTTTGAATTGCCCATATTTCCGTTATCCACCGCTATTTGCACAATTTAGATTGCCAATCTTAACGTTGTTATCGGTCTTTGGCATTACTTCCATATCCTTTCAAATTGCCAACATAATTATTGCATATACATGTATTCCTATACTATCACATTCCAACTTTGAAAAGTTAAAACGATTGGTTTGGTTTGAAGTCTTTGCATCAAAAGACCAGACTTTCATGATTCGTTAATTTACACAAAAAGGATGTTCAAGTTATTTTTACAATTTAAGTTCATTAATTAAATCGACCGATTTAATTAATTAGTTTATCGTTATCAGATTTATGATCACCATTATCAGATTTATTATCAGATTTATGATTACCATTATATTATTGTTTTCAAATACATGTACGCAGTAGCGATAGGAGACATGAATTTTCTGTTACAGATATGTACATGTATTACAATATTATTAATTCGATAGGATACATGAATTTTCCGTTAGGGGTATGTATCACAATTGCGTATAATATTAATTCGATTCAACTAACTACATACATAAAATCTTTTTAACCATCATTTCTTCTTTTATCCAGTGAAACTGCATGTATAAACATTAACATCCAACTTATAATAACAAACTATACAGTCAAACCCCTCTATAGTCACACCCCTCTATAGTCACACCCATTTACAGTCAAACCCCTCTATAGTCACCCTGTTTTGCTTTCCCATTTACATATAAATATAGTAAAAAAACCCCTCTATAGTCACCAAATTTTGCTTTCCCAAGGGTGGTGACTATAGAGGGGTTTGACTGTATTCATACCACCAGCGACCCCATGTCCAGTAATACGAATCATCTTATCTCAAATATATTAATATATGTGTTCGTCTTTAAGAACTGGAGCTTTATGTACGAGTTCTCGATATTTCATGTAATGATAGAACAAAATTTCATGCTCACGTGATGATCAACCAATCAAATCGCAAGATCAACGTGCAACGCGAAAACGTTTACGTATATCGGTATTAATTTTTTTGATTGGTTGATCAACACATTTAAACATGAATTATTTCTGGGAAAGATCTATAGAAGTTGTTTAAACAATGAATATTTGATGAGGTGCATTTGCAGTTCTTTGAGTCCTAAGTATAATAGATATAACGTGTGTTTATTGAATCTGCTGCAGATAGTATTTAAAATATACATGTTTATATAATTAATTAGATTATAAAAATTAAAATAATTTGAATTTTCACAATACAAAATATCCCTTAAACTGTTTCTCCTAAGAATTTGCCCTGTATTTCAAATAGATAAAAGTTAGTAAATAAAATATATATTATTTAAATTAAATAACGTTTATTATATTATAGAACTTAATAAATAAAAAAGTTTACTTATTACACCAAAAATGTTTTTATTAGTAAAAAATCGAGCTTTTATTCTTCAAACTATTTATCTACAAATCTGCCCTGAATTTAAAACGGTCTAAGGGATAATATTACTAACTTTAATAATAACTTGTACAACCAATCAAGGTTTGGAAATAAAATCAAAAGAACTTTCCTGTAGCAAATAAGATTTTTTTGTGTTGAATTGGCCGAGTGATGTTAAATAATAAGTATGCGTAAATTTTATTTCGATTTCTTACTAGCCATTATATACTGTAAATAGAATCATTATTGGTTTTTAGTGAAAGTCTACGTAGTATTATTATTAAAAAATATGAATTTTCGTGTAATAGAACATGCATCAGCAAAATTTTAAAAGAATGTGACTCTATTATTCTATTTCTTTAATATCATGTCAGATAATTGACTTTCTACGTGACACAGTATTTTATGTGTTGAGGAAATATTTGTTTACGTACTTTTTAGTCAAGAAACGTGTTTGGTGTGTAATGAGAGAAAAATGCACACTTTTTTTGAATTAGCACGTGAATTTTTCCCATTCATAATACTGATACATGTATCTGAAATGTATTTTGATTATTTTTTCGCGTGCAAGTTTTCTTTGTCATGAAATATAAATAACACTACGAACCAAAAGATTCATAAATTTATCCTACTTTAAGCAGCTTGTTCCATAGAATTTTATGAATTCTATCACAATTTTAAGCAATAAACATTCGCAAAAAAAAAATAGGAAGCATCTATAAATTTTGTTGAGAATTATAATAGATTTTGCTCGAAGTTCAATGAATTTTGCTCAAAATGTTAGTGAGAATTTTATACAATCGAAAGGTTTGGACAAAAAATTCGATACAAATGATAGAATATGCCAGGAAGGGAACAAAGTTAACGAAAAAGAATAGAGTATTTATATAATTATATTTTTTCTGTAAACGATTTCTCAGCGAATATACTTAAATTCTATGGTTCTAAAATATTAATATATTCACCGAGTTCCTTTTGCAGTTAATATGCGACATTTAACTGTATATTTTGAGAATGATTTATCGTTAAATATGGAAAATCCAACACCTTACCGCAAATATCTCATTTAAATTAGAACATACATTATTGTCTCATAATTAAGTATTGCTGAAAGAAAATTCGACAGAGCTAAAAAAAATAATTCGAAAATCAATTTGTAGCTGACGTATGCATCATGTGGTATGTATGTAGGTGAGAAAAAGTTTTTACATTGTTTTTGAAACTTGATGATTTATTCGTTATACGTACTGACTAAACGTGATGATTTTGGTTGATGATGATACAATCTAATGATATAAAAGCAAAGTGATTGATTGATCTAAATATTAAAAATAATTTTACCCACAATAAAAATACAATCATTCTTTTTACATATGATAAACTAAAAGAAAAACGTCTTCAAATAATACCTCACCGAATATTTCGAGCTGTGCAATTCAAATAACAGCACACCACTAGTAATACTATTTCCAATTCTCATCAACAAATGAATCCAAAAGATTGTGTACTCGAGTACAATCGATTCCTAGAATCTCTTCCGGAATGGCTCCGTTCTAATCAAATGTATCTTTGTCGTCTTTGCGGCAAATATTCGAACACAACTGAAACTGATATTTTTTGTGGGAGTACCGCTACCGGTAAAGATACTGGTGGGCATTATAATAGTAATAGCTCTGTAAATACGGATATTTGGAGTGGAGTAAGTATTGATCGACAGCATGAGTTTATTCGTCTGGAGAACTTGAACAATCTCATGCTTGAATTGGACACATTGGAAAAAGCTTTTGATCAGTTAGTATCTTATTTATAATAAGTCTAGTTTAATAATATAGAATAAGTCTTATTGACAGACCTTGAACCAAATAAATAGCAAAAATTCGCACTATACAAGCTTTATAAGTCTCTTTGACTCTTTTCTCCGAATTTATACGCTGTATAAATGTAAGACGTGCAACATCATCACACCGATTGCTTACATTCACAAATGCAAAAAAAGTCATCAATTTTCAAACCATGAATTTCGACGAATATTGTCTGCCAAAGAATTGCAAGGCGTCTCAGTTAATTTGATTAGAATGAGGAAACATTTACAAGACAGTTTAACCGTGCCAATGGTTGTCTTTGCTAATAAGAATTCTGATGAATTTCGCCCAAAAAATGAAACCGAGGTTTTAATATCCACAACTGAGACTTCTAAAGAAGCCGAAGTACAGCAATTAAAATATATAAATCTAAAAACTGCCACAACAGCATATTGCAAGTCTTTATTGACCACAAAAACGGTATCAATTCCTATCAAAAAGATACGCAATAAACGCTCATTCAACGACTATACTGGCAATGAAAACTCTCGACCAATAAACTTTTTTAACGAAATGAGAGAATTATTTTTGCAACCGTCGAATAATAATGACAACGACAATGGCATCAAAAAAATACAAGAGCGATAATAGTAAGGAATGAATATATTAAATTACGCGTTGATGACGTGATAATGGTGTGAAGATGATAGTGTCGATATACAGCAAAAACAAACTGATCATATTAAACGTACAAATGAAGCTTGTGAAAGTAGATAAAACTCAGTTTACAGAATGCATTATTATATATTCGCGCAAATATACAGTGTTCGAGATCTCCATTGTGAGTAAAAAAAGACTTCTATGACTGTTGTGTTATTGATACATTTTATGCCTGGTAGAGCAAGAGGCTGTATTATCTATATTTCAGATAAGTGTAAGCAATTTGTGATGATAAGTGATTGCATATAAATATGTGATACTTAATGTAATAAAATATATGTGATAAAAAAAGTGCAATGTCGCAGGTTGTTTATACGTATACTGCAAGCAGAATTCGTATATTTCATCATTCTGCTCGTAAATAACCACACACTGCTGATTCAGAGGAATTAATGTTTTTTTTTAAAAAAAAACTTTGCGAGCCTCTTTTCATCTTTTTCTAGATGGATTTGCTATCAGTTTCACTCAGTCTAAATCAAAATAGAGTTAGGGTTAAAGTTAATATTGGAGAAATAGTTTAATTGACTAGATTCATTGCTTAGTGAATACCTGTAAGCTAGCACGAGATTTGTGAAATTTATTTTGAAGTCTAACGCTAAGTCTTGCAATATCTAATACATGTATATTTTTCTGGTATGTGAAAAGAAAAAAATGATTTAATGCTGTTTTTCGATAATATATAATCCACATTATTCGAGCGAATAGCGAAACAACCAGAAAATCAGTAAATTAAAATCTACCGGGGTTTATTCGTAAATACGTATCTAATTACGATTACACAAACAATATGTTGAGAAATAAAGCATTTTGCAAATTTCTTTAGCCTAGCCTTATGAGACAATAAAATCTCGCTGAATTTGCTTATCCGATACACGGAGATTCCGACACTAAAAAAATATTCGACTAACCAAATCTCCATTAACGATAAAGCGGATCTGTTAAAATTATACTGTACGTACATGTGTACATGTATAACGAGAATCGGCAACTGATAACGATAACGTTATCTAAACACATGTAATTGTATTTTACTTCCAGCCATTCCATTCTCATAAATTTAACGTTAATGTTTTACAATCCATCGTTATTATTTTTATAATGGCAACAGGTTTTTAGCAAATATAGGAAAATTAAATGTCTCACTATCGTTATTGATTTGTATCAGTATTACAGGAAGATATTGTTTTCAAGAATCTTTTGTAGTAAACATAAGGCAATTAATCCTTGATACCGTAGTTTGCGGACTAAGTACCCGTCTCTGTAAGAAATTAAACCTTAATTTAGTCCAAGAAATCAAACTTTTAAACTTCTACAGTTAATCCCGCAAATATCCGAGTATCGACAAGGTAAAAATAATCATGTATCATTTCACAGTTCTCTTGATGTTAAATGCCAAATTTTCAAAACGAAGCAAAAATGACTTTATTTGATAACGATAATAAATACAAAATTCTTCACTTACCAGCGCGCGTTAGTGATGTTAAATCACTTAATTTATCCTAAAATTTTAAAGATTCTGAATTTTTGAAAAGTTTTATCCTCATTATTGGATTATTACTATAAATAAGTGACCTCAACTTGGAAAGGAAAATTATTCCAAAGCTAGCAATTTTCTTGGGATCAAATTGGAACTGTTTAACATCATCTCGAGATGAAAATTTAAAATTACTTCTAACATAAAGAAAGTTCATCAATAACAAAAATATACGAGAAACGACGGAAAACATCGTGGCAGAATATCAAAATATCCAGGTGCCGTTCTGGTTATATTATCTACATAAGTGTTTAATCGGACTAAAGCTTTACTCTTAAATCCACGACAAGAGATCTAGTAGTGTCACCTCTCCTTATCAATCAAGAGTTTTTACTAAAGTATTGACCTGTATTTCATTTCCTTCAACTGAAATGGGTCAATAATCCTCAGACACCAAATACTACCGCTACACTATACACCGACTCATCATCGATGAATTAGGAAGAATAACGTACAATTTAATTTCATAAACAATGTTGTTCACGGAACAATTAATTCTCAAGCAATTCTTACACTTCCGATTTCAGAAGATTCATTCACTTGAGTTTTGTATATACGACCTACACTTCTTTTTCGTCATTCTAAAAATTATAAAATTACTTGTGATGATGTTTAGAATGAATGATGATCATGTGTAATAACTATAATTACGTATTTGCAAAAGATGCATAACGATAATATTTTATGTACAGATTTTTATGCTATCGTTATCACATCAGACCTCCAAATTGAGAAGCATACGCCATTGGTCGTACATTAGGATGTGGCTATAAGAGAAAATAGAGGCACGTAAATCTTGCGTCACGTTACATAAAGAAAAGAAAAGAAAAAGAAAAATGCATACCACAGCTTCAAAAGTTGTGTAGGTCAATTGGAGATCCGGGCTAATTCTTATTAGAGCTCCTTTATTTCCAATTGTATCGCTAATTGCATAACGATAATAGTAGCATTAGTCATATAAATAATAATAATAATAATAAGGGAGTTGGTGTTACATACCAATAATTCGGCGCAGAAAACACCGTGATACATTTCCCATCATGTTCTATTACGTATCCGTTTTCTTTCACCTCGTGACTCCGTATCAGTAAATCTTAATAAATAGAGATCAATAAATAATGTTGGATGATATTCATCATATATATATATATATATCTATCTATCTATACCTAGATTATTGAGTTTCAAAAACTTTTCCGTGACATCAGGACCAAATTGTATCCCTACTCCACGTTTACTTACACTACGACCAGGACTCTTTTG
This sequence comes from Ambispora gerdemannii, assembly GCA_910591945.1. Classification (NCBI taxonomy): domain Eukaryota; kingdom Fungi; phylum Glomeromycota; class Glomeromycetes; order Archaeosporales; family Ambisporaceae; genus Ambispora; species Ambispora gerdemannii. Next base: position 4,523 of record CAJVPL010000618.1, on the reverse strand, counting down.
TGGATCTAAAGCGAGCAAGGTATAGTAAAGAATAAAGAATCGAGAATATGAATAACGAAAGAAAAAACCTCACATACCAGACCAGAGTAATTCACACATCAGTCCTGTGGACTCTGGTTTTCTCTTGAATCGATTTATCTGTCGTATTTCATCAAGTGTCACATTATCTCGACTGAACAGCCCACCATGAGTGACAAGAATCTTTCTATTAATCAAGTGAGCAAGCGGCAATGTCGCAAAAGTCTCGGCGAATAGATTGAACATAACATCCGAATATTTGGACTTGGCTTCCCCTTCGAATCCGTACACTTTGTTCATGTCATCTGTCTCGTGATTTCCGCGTGTCAAGTAAAGTGAGTTTGGGTATAACCATTGATATGCAAATAATGTCAGTATTATTTCGACGCTGAACGATCCACGATCCACGAAATCTCCATTGAACAGGTAAATGTTTTTTTCAGATGGTAGGCCATTGATTTTAAAGATGTTTAATAAATCGTAGTATTGACCTGAACGATTAAAAAAAAATAGAATCAATTTTCAGAAAAAATTGCATCCCAAACCAGGAGGATGCAAGTATTACCATGAACGTCTCCACATACTGTCAATGTTGAGTCTTCAGGTATTGTTATATCTACTAATGAAGGTAACTTCAACATATGTTCTCGTACGGCCAAAATAATCTTCAAAAAAGAATTCAAATATTATTCGTCTATTCAAAAAGTAAATAAACACATACGTAGCCTTTATTTTCTACATTTTACCTTATATGCAAATATCTTATGAATCAATTTCTGATCTTTAAAGTACTCCATCATCTCGTTGATAAAACCTTCTGTTATCCCATCACTTGCCATTCTAGGTCCCTCATATGGTGATTCGACGGCTAATCAAGGAAAACATAAAAAATCAAATAAGAAAAAGAACGCGAAAACGAGTTCAAATTTGGATATGCTTACTCATAGAACTTATATCTATAGTATCAGCCACATTTTTTTTTGAAGAGTCTACCTGATAACGATGAATAATTTTTCCTTTATTAGTATTTTTGATGAACAGGAAAAATACTCCACACACAAAACATAATACCTCTATTGCTTTCTCGAACTCCATCTTTTTTACAATTCGTTCGCATTTCACCATTTTTGCTTTTGCATCCTTATCTCCGGGTGCTTTCTTTACCACCTATCAACAAAAAAGAAAATAAATGAAGATAAATGCTGCTAGAAAAAGCAATCTATGCGTATTACCGTCCGAAAATCACGAAGCGCATCTTGAAACTTGCATAATGCCATATTGGCAGCAGCTCGTCGATAGTATCCCTATAGAGGTAAAGGTTTGAAAGAGATTATCAAGATCAATCAATTAGACACTAAAGCAAAATCGAGCATGGCATCTCCGTAGTAACCACAATAGATTCTCCTTGTTCAAGCATACACAAACATACCTTAATATAAGAAGGGTCTATTTCCAAAGCTTTATCCGCATCCATAGCAGCATATCCATAAGCCTCCGTTTTAATGTATGCGATAGAACGGTTAGCGTAATATGCAGCGACGTATGGATTAAGTTTTATCGCCTCGATGTATTTCTCGATGGCGTCATCAAACTTGTTTTCTGAAAATTTTTTTCTTTCTCAATTAAAATTCGCGTCTTTTTCTCTTTACCTAATGAACAAACTTGTTGCAACCTTTAAAAAGTTTATTTGCCGCTTCTTTCGTTTCTTCCGCTTTCTTTTTATCTTCTTCGGAAACAGAAATGACTGGATCTTTTGAGTTGTTGCCAGCTTCACCGTTCATCTTGGAATAAATTAATCAAAACTTGAACAGAATATTAAAAAATTGTAATTTAATATTCTAACACTAATATTTATCTTATCTGTGTATGAGATCGGATCATTCTACTTTTGTGTAGCCACATCATTGTAATTTTTGAATTGTTCGCGGATCCGCATAATTTTTGCGGATTTTTTTAATAAAGTTACACTTGTTTGATAACAATTTTTTCATTTAAGTATTTATTTATTAAGATTTATGAAAACTAGTATAATAAAAAACCAATTATTATTTCTTCAGTCAATGCATAAGATTTCTCCACGTTAAATTTTTGATATATTCAAAGAGTTATGTAATTTATTTGCAAGTAATAATAAAATATCAATCAAAATTTTTTTCACAAAAATTATTTTCAAGATTTTTCAATAAATTTTAATATATTATCAGAAAAAATCTTGGAAATAGTTTTTAATATAATAAATAATTTGAATTTTTTAAAATTATCTATATATTAAATATTATGTTATTTAATTCCAATTCAGAATACATGACTTGTACAAATTGCATATTATATTTGTTTTAATCATTTGGAGAGTGATTAGCAGTAAAAACCAAGCAAATTTATTAGAAAAATTTGCTTGATTTTTATTGATAGCTCCTATTAGTTTAAGTAATAAATAATAATTATTAGTTATATAGATACTATATACTAAATAAAATTTTTTGATTGAATTATATTTTAACTTTTTAATAAATAAATAGCAATAAAAACATATTATAAACAAATAGCAAAAAATAAAAGAAAGATTTAATAGTTTATCTATTTTAAATGACCAGCTGGGAAATTATTTTATACAAGTATTTGAAATTATTTGCAAAAATTAAAAATATTAATATTTAGTACTTGGCATTTATTATATATTCAGAAGTAATAATTTCATATTAATTCTTAAAAAATTCTTGTTTAAAAAATTACTAATACTATATATTTTAGTTTACAAAAATTTAAAGTTTTGAGTCAGTATTACTGAAAAAGTTCAATAAATCATTAAAGAGATTTGCATATTAAATCTTATCAAAAGTATTAATACAATTAATTGAGTCAAAGTCAACATAATTTTGATTATATTTACATTTATAAAATCTAAAGTAAAATTTGGATTGAAAAAATAATAACATAGAGTTGCTTCATCTTTTGTGATGTTGACAACTTTTACAGAATCAATGAGATGGTGAATAATGTATTATGTAGACAAAGTTTAATAGAAAATCATTTTCCAATAGAACAATGATTTTAAAATATATAACCAATTAGATGAAACAATTCGTTGATCATAAAATGGTGTGTCAATTTCAGATAAGAGTAAAGTTGATGTTGATACTTGTACTAATTTAATTCATTTTATACATGTATTAAAAAGAATTTTAATGTTCTAAAAGTACAATGTGATTGTAATATGAGGAAGGTTTAGCTATATTTAATGTGTTAAAAAAAAGAAAGATGTAGTTTTTTATAATTTTAAATTTTATGTATCCATGCTGAATTAAACTACATATTATCAATTGTGATTTGAAGTATCGTTATTTAATTACGCACTATCGCTATAGGCAGAACAAATCTCTGAAATTTTGATAATTTGTATTGTACTATTGCAAAAAAAGGTTAAAGTAGAATTTCTGTTAGAAAAACGGAGATTATGTACCTGGTACATGTACTTTTACATGTACATGTATTTGGATCAACAAAGCATGTTTGCAAAACGTAGAATGCGTATACAGTATTTTCAAAAACTATAAATTGATGGTGCTTTTAGCTTGCAAAATTCATTTTGAATTTGATGAAAATGACTAATTTATTAAATTGTTCATGCAAAGGAAATAAATATGTATCCCATTTTTGTCAAGAATACAATACGTAACCTCAATGCCGCTTCAGTAATTTTGTTCAAATTGCAACGAAAAAGGCAACTATCAAATTGCAACGAAAAAGGCAACTATCAATTTAAATGTGAAGTAAAAGGATGTCTTAATCTAAAACAGAATAGCGATTTTTTATGCTCTAAATGCATTTCAGCAAATATTCATTTGTAAATCGTTTGGTGTAAAACTTGCAATCGAACTGGCACTGGCCTTTGCATTGAATGCAATGATGAGGTGTGCTTTAAAGAGCAGTATCGGTGTATGCATATGCTTTCTAATGAATTAATGACAACGTGAAAAAAAGAACCGGAAATTACGAGGTAGATAAATTAAGTAAGAAAATCATTATAGTTTAACTCTAACTCTAATCTAATAATAACATAATAATCTAATGATCTAATGATTATAGGTTTATACTTACTATCGATGCATCGGAAAAAGCGAAAAGGGAATAACATGCTACGGTATTTCATTTTATCCAGAGAAAAATCAATTGGTTTTAGTATTAAAGTATGCAGAAAAAGGCAACATTCGAAATATTTACAAAATGAACACAAAAATTAAATTGGTATCGACGAGTGGAACTATTAGAAGGCGTACTTGAAAATCTACAGCTTATACACTCTAAAAAATATATTCATCGTGACCTTCATAGTAGAAATGTGCTTAAAGGAGATTAGTCCTCGAAAGTTATATAACTGATTTTGGATCATCGCAGCCTATCGAAGAAGCTGATTTATCACAAGGAACATACAGTGCATACAAGCTAAAATCAACCACAAAATTTCAAGCTCTTACTACTTTTTTTAAAAAGATGTTTTTAATTAA
>CAJVPL010000617.1:0-22412 GCA_910591945.1 Ambispora gerdemannii | reverse complement strand
GTATGCAAAAAGACAATTTCATATCGCTTATGGAGTGGAAGAGCCATTTTTTGACGAAGATATTTAGACAATCACTCCACATGATTAAGATGATCAGCATTTTTACTCTTAATGATTTGGCGTAATTGATATGGTATTACAATGATTCGAAGTTACTTATGATCGGCACTGTATGTCTTGGGTGAATCCCGTAAACAATAATACATGTACTAGATGTAATTCGATATTGTAATTTTTCCGTGTCTTTATTAGTACATGTACATAGAGTGACATGACAATAAGGATAATACTATCGCTACGTATGAATACGTAAAAGGCTATATCGATCTGCGCAACTGGTTGTTATATTGGTTCTATATTGGTTCATTAAGGGTTAACGTTAACGTTAAATTTGGTTATTCCCGTATGTATGGTTACTGCCGCCATTTGGGCTATTTGTTTATTTGACAATCACTTCCGTTGAATCACACAATAACGATAAGGAAATGAATGAATGCTATTGACAATGTATTTGTAACCTGAGTTAGGATTAAGGTTCTGGATGTGATTGAAGTTGTTACATGTAACAGTTGTTACAATTAGATTGATCCTTTAGGTATGTTCGTAATCGATATATTAAAGAAATCCTGTTTTGTCGTTGTTTCTTTATATATAACTGTAGGAGAACATCTTTTTCTCTCGCTTAATTTCTTATAATTCTTTGCCTACCACTAAAATTTCAAGAAAAATGTCAGGTATTTTTAAAAAAATCGAATCATTGGTCGAGAAGGGAAAAGAAGCTCACGCGAAAACATGGCATAATTGGGCCGGAAATATTGTCCTTGAACCGGAATTAATTTTTCATCCGAAATCGTTAAACGATCTTCAAGAAATTGTGAAGAAAGCGAAAAAACACGGCAAGAAAATTCGATGTGTTTCTGAAGGACATTCATGGAGCACGTTATCAGTTACAAAAGATTATCTGGTTATTGTACGTGATATGCATCAAATCCAAGTGGAAAAGAGTGAAAAGTATGGATGGACTATTACTGCCGAAGCAGGTAATCATATTATCATATTACACGATTATTTCATAGGGTCGGATCACGTGCTGATGGTGGCACAAACCAATAAAATGCGTAATTATTTATCAGCCTGGCAAAACAAGTCTGACGCAAGAAAATGAAAAAAGCAAAACATGTAAAAAATACGGGAAGCGGATGCTTAAATCTAATTCGGTACATTAAAAAAATGTCGGGAAGGCAATTTTACATATAAGCTTAGCTTGACCTCTAGCCCTAACCCTAATCCTAACCTTTAGATTAACCTTTGACAATAACCGGACATACACAAATATCTTATGATCTGATCCTTTTTTCCCGTCTGGCTAGGGTACTAATAAACGACATATTCATCTTACATAATATTTTATATAAATAGGTGCTACAATTAAGCAAATGGACGATAAACTACGCCAACATAAACCACCATTATCATTTGATTCAATGACAGTTTTATCTTCAGTCAGAGCATCTGGTATAGTTGCTACCGGATCTCATGGTGCTAAATGTGCAGGCGCATCGATATCCGACCAAGTAGTTAAATTACAAATTGTTACAGGTGATGGAGAATTACATGTGTTTAGTGACGAAAATGATCCTAAAGAAATGAGTGCAGCTAGAATTAACTTAGGTAAAGAAATTTATTCTTTATTATTCTTTAATTGAATAATGGAATTCATTATAAACTGCATTATATAGGATTACTTGGTATAATGTACAAGATAACGTGGCATGTACAACCACTATTCAAGCTTCGCATGATTGATTTCCAACCACCAATAAAATCGTGGCTTTACCCAGCAACTCTCAAAGAATTCGTCGAGAAATCCGACAGTGTTGAAGTCTTTTATTGGCCATTCAACGAAAGTGAACTCGATAGAAATGATGATAAACTTTGGGTTAAACAATGGTTAAGGACAGACGACCCAATCACCACCTCACAAGCCGAACTCGGGATGGAAAGAGTTTGTGAAGACTTGGAAACGAGATTCGGGGACAAATTATACCAATTTATTGTTAAATGTCCCGAAAGCACTCCTTATATCACTAATCTTTTGTGGAAAGCTGGACCTGTTTCGAAACCACAGAATGTTGTAATCCCAGCACCGGATGCTATTCATTATCAGAGTGGCATTGATAATATACTTTGCGACGATTTGGAATTCACGTTTAAGGCTGACAAAGATTTTGCAAATGTTGCTGAGGAGTTTAATCACATTGTTGATTCGGTAATAACTAAATTTTTCATTAAAATTGCTGCCATCGTTTCGAAGATTTGCTTTATTTTTAGTAGGTATATGCTAATGCTTTATTTTTTTGGCAGGTATATGCTTATGCTAAGAAAGGTAAATTCCCAATGAATCTAGCGGCCGAAATGAGAATTCTTAAAGCATCACCGTCACTTTTGGCATCTGGCTACGATGAAGATCCAAATGCTATATACTGTTTCATCGAAGTGCTGGCCATACGTCATACGTCAGGGTTTGAAGAATTCTCTGCTGAATTGGCCACAAGATGGATGAAAAAATATAAGGCTCGGTAAATATCGAAAGTTTAAGATATTGCAAAATTAAAATCGTCATACTATAATAAAAATTTGATTTTTTCAATATAAAAATAGACCACATTGGGCTAAAGCTTGGGAACACGTACCTGGCATTAAACCATATTTGCGTGAAATCCTAGGCAAACGATTAGAAACGTTTGAAAGTGTTCGCGTGAAATATGACGCGGATAAAATCTTTTTCGATAATAAGTCTTTGGAAGAAGTGTTTTATGGTTCTCCAAAATCTACATTTACAGAATCACATCTCTAATTAATACAGTATACTTTAAACCTATCGCTATAATTTATCAGTCAAAATTTATATATGGAATTTGTCAACTTGGTATAATGAGCTATTATGCAATAAATTTGAGCGTGATTGGTGATAAATACCGTATAGCGCTGCTTAAAGCACCCCCCTTTTTCGGGCCACTTATGCTTTTGCAAAAATAAATACAAACCGTAAACTCTCGAATTTAAGCAACCCACTACGTCATCAATTTTTCGTGGGGTTGCTTAAATTCGGAGTTTGAACCTGTCTTTAAGAATGGAAGTACTAACGATTAGGATGCATAGTCAAAACTCTCGAATTTAAGCAACCCCCACGAAAAATGATGACGTAATGGGTTGCTTAAATTCGAGTTTACGGTACAATTTCTTCAAAATTTTTTGTACTAATTAAAGTTAAAAGGGGGGGGGGGTACTTTATGACAACAATAAGAATTTCCTAAATATTGATATTGAATTTAGAATAAATATTTTTACTCAAGTAAATTATACAATGCAGTGGCTCCCACAAGAAATAGAAAATTTTCTAGAATCCTTGCCAATATTAATCCAACCAAAATAAGTATTCTTGTGAAATCGAACGATTCAGAAAATTTCGAGATTCAAAATTTATTAGTAAACAAATAGTCGAATTAATGTTCCTAATTGAAAGTATAATTAATTAATTTAAAAGTTATTATAATAAGTAGGAGATACAAAGAATTTCGCGTTTCTGAATAAGGTTGCTTGCCAAAATATATTACGTAAAACCTTATACGTAAAGCCAAAAATTATATTAAACTCTTATTAAACCCGGAGGTCCGATGTTTCGGCAGGAAACTTTATTTGTGGATTAAAGAGTTTGGGAACACAATCGAATAGGTCGAGTGTAAATTTCTGCGAATCCGTGGTTGGAATTAAATGTGAAAGTGCGTTAGTTTGTTGTTGAAGATGGCTGTATATGTACACCCTATCGCTATAATTAGGCATTGTCGAAACTTCAAGTACGTATTTACCGCAACTATAACTAGAATAGGCAATGATGCAATAAATACTTAACGTTAACGTTAAAGTTTCATGCCGAAACTAGTTTTTACCTTGGACTTGAGTATTTACTACGTACATCCCTAGTTATAATGCTGGCTGCGGAATGAAATAAGTTGAAGCACATGCTTCCTTTCTTTTCTCCATGTCCTTTTTCTTGAAGAACATAGAGAGACTAGAGAACTGATATTTGTCACGCGAATTAATTCTCCATATAATAGAATACTTGAACAAATAACGATTAATTCCATCAATGCTTGTCGTATTGGAATTGCTTTGTAGTCAGTCCAATGAGATTAATGGCAAAAACACTCGTTGGGTAACTTGACTTTGTCTGATTCTTTAACCGAATAATAAATAAAAACCTGTCATTTGTGCAATAGCACATGTGTTGGGCGAAAAAATGAGTACAATACAAGTTTTTTTCTATAAAAATCCTTCGTCAAAAATTGCAAGAACAAGAAATCAATCGCTTTTTTTGAGAAAATTGTTAGACGACATCAATTCAAATATACATATTATTGTTTTCTTACTCTGTCAATACATTTATATAACGTTAAAAACATCAATTCTCGAAGACATCATTCTCAATTCTTACGGCAATAACTTGCTGTTAGTTTTAAAACCTTCTTTATAACTTATATTGCCAGATTCTATCACAAATACTTTACACAAGAAAGTCCATTGCCTGGTCCAATCCCAATTCCATTATTCGGTAATCTTCTTCAGATGAGAAGCGATCCCGCAAAATTCGCATTTAAAATGCAAAAGAAATACGGGGAAATGTGGGAAGTTTATATTAATGAAATTGTATTTTGGATATCAGGCACAGAAAATGAAGGATCAGGTTCTAACGCAAGGGATCATTTTTAATAATCTTGGCACTTCAATCGTAAATTCCTTACGCATTCAATATCACAATTACTATTTAAAGTAATGGGAAACTACTGGTCAATCTTGGCACCGACTTTCAAAGAGATTTCGCACAATGGATGCCTTGTTTCACAATAAAGTGACAACAGAAAACCATTCTATTCTCTCCTATCATACTACAACTCACTCGCACCAACCAAAATAAAAATTCCCGGTTCGATGATAACAGAACCTGAAGAATTTTTGCGTTTGATACTGAATTGGTTTACTATGCTTGCATATTTTCATTTTCTCCAAAGTTTCATTCGTCATTATCTTCCAGGATTTAGACAATAAACACAAAAAGTTTTGGCAAAGAATAACCAATTGTATGAGAAAGCATTGAAAAGATCGAAAGTCCGCCTGAAGTTCCTTTACAAACTGACATTCTGACGTCATTATTGATTGCTAATACTTCTCGAGACGTAAATTACTAATGATAAAGATTCGAAACCGCCAACAATTAATGAAATTAGACAAATAATGTTGGAAGTTTTTCTTACACGGTATTTTGTTTTTTTCTCTTATATGCTCACAACCAACAATTGACACGAATATTTTAATCTACTTATACTTTAGACTTTAAATTCGTTGTCAATATCTGGATGTAAAATCCTGTCTTTTACGAGAAATCCATCAAATCTTTGGCACAGATCCAGACGCAATACAAAACCCAATAACCTACGAATATCTCGACAAACTGATTTACACCGAAGCAATAATAAAAGAAGTAGCACGCATCACACCAGTCGCACCTCTCTTATTCAAAGAATTAAGTCGTGATGTAATTGGCGGCTCAAAATTCAAACCTGGGACAATGTTTTGTGTACATCAACAAGGAATACATCTAAGCACAAGATATTGGAAAGACCCGAGAAATTTATCCCGGAGCGATTTGTAAAAGATAGTGAATTCGAGGAAAAAAATCTCGAGAATACGTATATTCCGCTTGTTGATGGTCTTCGTATATGTCCCGGAAGACATCTCGCTATGGAAGAATTGAAGGCTTTGACAGTGCAAATACGATGTCCAATTGGTGGATTCCAAGTCTCCATTAAGGTATTCTTTTGCGGCGCTTTCATCATTGTAAGCAATTGAAGGTTACGATCCGGCCAAAAAAATAGTTAGCTTTTCTTATACAATCCAAAAATTCAAAAAACCATTGTTTTAATATCGTATAGAAGTCATCATGAATAAAAAACTTCATCTACGTGGTAGATTTAATGAATTACATGCATACGTATCGATATATTTTTGACAATATTGTATACGTATGTTTATTCTTTAAACATACGAATTAACGTTAACATGTAGATGTTATTTGAGAAATAAATAAATTAACAAAAAATAAATAATCAACATGAAAAGCAGACATTTTATATCACTGTAGCATCTCAAGAGACGGATGCTGACACACTTGAAGCGGCATCAGCCTTTGGAACTCCATAAAAAATTTCCTTCAAAGACTCATTATCGAAAAACAATTTCTCCGGATCATATTTCGCTCGAACTTTTTCGAATTTTTGTATTTGCCCGGATAGTGTATCATGCAAGTGAGGTTTAATGCCGGGCACGTATTCCCAGTGTTTAGACCAATGTGGTCTTTTGTAATTATTGGAATTTCGGTTAACCAAATTACAATGTTGGTCGTGAAATTTATGAAGTTATAAAATCTAACGTACCGCGCTTTATATTTGTTTATCCATCTTGCTGCCAATTCAGAGGAGAATTCTTCCCACTCTAATGTTTTTCGTACGGCGAGTACTTGAATGTAGCAGTAAATTGCGTTTGGATCCTCATCGTAAACAGGCGCCAAGAGTGATCGAGACGATTTCACGAATCTGAGTTCAGTTGTAAGATTTACTGGAAATCTGCCTTGTTTAGCATATTCGTATATCTGATAAAAAATAATGCTTAGTAACAAATTAAAAATAAAAATAAATATAAATATAAATATAAATATAGAAAAGCTTGTTATTATTTACCTTAGAAATTATAAACCTAAACTCTTCGATTGCACTCCCAAACTCATCTTTGCCTCCAAGTTTGAACGCAAACTCCAAATCCTCATATGGGACATTATCACCACCAATCTGATGATGAATGGCATCTGGAGCATGAAGAACATGATCTTGAGGTTTAGACGCCGGTCCAGTTTTCCATATAAGATTCGAGATGTACGGCGTACATTCCGGAGAATTCACAAGAACTTTGTATAATTGATTTTCGCCGAATTTTGTTTCGTATTCTGCACGAATACGTTGTCCAGCTAATTTTTTGTTGGCAATCTCACTACTGTTTTCGTCGTCTTTGTGTCTAGTCCATTGTTTCACCCAAAGTTTGTCATGTGTAAAATCGAATTCACTCTCGTTAAATGGCCAGTAGACTATTTCGAGACTGTCAGCGTTTGAATAGAGCTCTTTAATCGCTGCTGGGTGAAACGATGACTTGAGAAGAGGTTGGGAGTCGACGAGACGTAGATTGAATAATGGCTCTACGCGCCAAGTAACCTTGTAAATAATGCCGAGAAGACCTACGAAAATTAAAATAAAACTTTTATTATTATTGAGAACTTTAATAGTTTTCTTAAATAATTCATAATTTACCTAAATTAACACGAGCTGCACTCATTTCAAGCGAATCTTTTTCTTCGGTAAACTCACGCAATTCACCATCAGCAGTGACAATTTGTACGGAAACAACTTTATCAGAAACGCATCTTGCTTCGAGTCCAACACCATACGACCCGGTCGCTACAATACCAGAAGCGCCAACTGAATCAAGTTGGGTCATTGAATCAAGAGCCAATGGTGGATTATGAACTCTAAGTGTGTCGTCAATTTGTTTAATGGTTGCTCCTAAATTCATTTAAACAATGTTAATATAAAAATTAAGTACGATCCAATATATCAAAACGATAAAACTCACCAGCATCTGCAGTAACAATCCACCCATACTTTTCACTTTTCTGCACCTCAACTTTTGCCAACCTGTCCACAATAACTAAATAATCCCGCGTAACTGACAACGAACTCCACGTGTTACGTCCTGAGGAAACACACCGAATTTTTTTCCCGTGTTTTTTTGCTTTTCTAATTATTTCTTTAAGATCCTTTAATGAGCTCGGGCGGAAAATCTTCTCTGGTTCAATGTAAATATTTCCGGCCCAATTTTGCCATGCTTTCTCGTTAGTGCTGCCTCCGTTACCAAAGATATTTGATGCCGAAACATGATGTTGTTGATGATGAAAATCGCCGCCGCTTCCGTGGAAAAATTGTTTTGATTTTTGAAGCGATTCTTTGCCTTTTTCGATTGATTTGTCGATTTTTGATTCGAGTTTTTTGAAGAGGTCGCTCATTTTTTTTTTCGAGTTGGAATTTTGGGTTTCATCTTCAGATTAAATATCTGCAGACAAATGCATCTAAATTCCAAAATGTAGTTAAAATTCAGAAGATCTCCAACAACGCCTTACCAAATGTGTGCACCAAATAAAATAATTCACACGACCTTTTGTTAAGTTAGAGTTTGGCGTTTGTATGTTACTTTTCATATGATAATGACATCTTTCTACCAATCAAATTTTTTCTTTAAATAGAAAAATAAGTGGCCACCAATAATAATGCGTAAATTTTTGATCAGCCAAACAAGAAATGAAAAAAGAAAAAAATATGGGAAACAGGTGTCAAAATCTAGCTTGATACACTAATAAAAAATGTTGGAAAGGCATTTTACATAAAAGTGTCTCTAGCTCTAGCTCTAGCCCTAACCCTAACACTAACCTTTAACAATAACGATAACCTCTATTATTGTAGAATTTTTCCAGACATCACAAATATCACATGACCCGAACATTTTTTCGTCATGGACGTATTGATTTATATGCAGTCGTACCTCCATATAACCACACCTTCAGGATAAAAAAAAGTGTAACTTTAAAGTGTGTGGAGGTCAAATTTCTTATAGCTATTCTTCATAATAACTGGGACCGGGAAAAGGTGTGAATTGGTGACTATGTAGGTGTGACTGTATAGAAAGGTATAAAACATAATTTTGATTATGATGTTTAGATGTGGCAGATTTTCTTTGCGTTTATACAGTATCATTGATTGCGGTGTGCATTGTTTTTAAATAATTTGGTGCAGGAGCTCTTAAATCGACGATATATTTGTTTCATCTTATAAATTCTATTAACTTCTTAATTAGGAAATAAATACAAAATTTAACCGGTAATATTATCAAGAAAGTCCTTTTCTATAATATCGATATTACCGGTTAAATTTTGTGTTTACTTCCTAATTAAGAAGTTAATAGAATTTATAAGATGAAACAAACATCGTCGATTTATCGATGCCTATGCTATGACAGTTTACAAAATAAAAATGTCAACGTAACCCAGTGTTGGCATTTGGCCGTTTAGTCATTTGGCTGTAACCAAATGATCAAGTAACAACACTCGTAGTATGTGCGTATATAGCATTGATATTTCATACATGTGCATATCGATAAGGAAATTGAATTTTAATACGTATCGGTATGGTTATCAGATATTATTGTTATACATGTACATAGAAACAATATATATTATCGTTATATTTTATATTTATTAAATGCTATTCATATCGTTTACACTTGATCCTTAATTAGCTCAAAAGCTAAAAAATACTACAAGATTATAAAACACCAGATGTCAAAAGAGCAAGAGCAGGAATTCCATGTACCGCTCCAGGGAAAGCAGCGAGCGGCAAGACTTTTAAAAGACCTGGGTTTGTGGTTGATAGAGCTGCAATTACAGGTACAGTTGCTTGACCAGGTCCAGAACCAAGAGCAACCAAGGATGGCAAATTGAAAGTACGTTTATTGACGACAGGATTTTGAACCAAAAGTGGAATTGCAGCACCAAATGCAGCCAACGCTGGAACAGAGTTTACATTGTTGTTAGCGATAGGCACAGCATCTACTAAAATGCTGCTGAAGATTGTGAAGATAGCAGCAAATGACAAAAATTTGCTGAGCATGTTTATAGACGCGATATTTTACTGTATATGCTTTAGGATATTTATTTTTCAAAATTAGAAATTATTTTTGGATAATTCTAGACTTAGCACCAAATAAATATTGTAGTTAGCTTCATGCAATTTTTGCTTATGATGCAGTATTATCATCACCGATTAATGGAGCTGATGTAAATGATTAATTAAGGAAATTCGGAAAAATCCCTTGGATGGGAATGAAGATAATAAATTAATTGCTTATCAGCATTCTTCATAATATTTATATTCGTAAATTATTCAACGTTGAAAATAGAATTTCCTGTAGAAATATAGATGTCATAACGATGCATTATCAAAGAAAATATTTTCTGGACTATATTTGCCGCAAATTTTCTTAAACTTCTTAATATCTGATTGTAAAATGTTATAAAGACACCGGGAACATATTCACAAAATTTACCCCCAATGTGGTCTAAGATTTAAAGTCAGAGTGTGCTACTTATATACACTTAGTTTTATTAACAAAACTTGACATAATGCCTTGTATTGTCCTTTTTGCTCTACTTCTGCAATAAATTCTTCGTATCCAGAAGTACCACGAATACTGACTGGATGAATTCAAAATTGTATAGCATTCGGGTCTTGATCGTATCCCGGAGCAAAATTTGACAAGCTTTCGTAAATTGAAAAATTTCATTTTCCATTTATTAAAAATATATTTCTAAATTGCAATTTCTATTTTAGGGAGCAATATGACAAAAGCTTCTTTGAACTCAGTGAAAATGATAAGTGCTCTTTTTTAAATTCCTTGAGTAGTGACAATGGCTTGTTCGAAGTAAACTTCCTAATGTTCCTTTCTAGTCAGGTCAGGTTTTGGAAGCAGTTAATAACTATTTCAGGAGTCATCTGGAAATTTATAAAGTGTATCTGTAGAATGCGAGTTACGTATAAAATTTATGAGTGAGCGTGAGCTCAAGATTGACTGTTTAATTTATGCATGTCCAATTGGGGAAAGATGTGATAATTGTGGAACTTTTATACATGTACCCAATTGCATTACATTATACGTATGCAGCGGTGAATCTTAAAAGTTTTTCTTTATAGCAACAAGGTAATATAGTCTCGCTCGATCTTGAACACATAGATTAACTTCTGCAATTGTTAAATAAAACTTGCGAGACGAGAGACTGGAAATACTAATAGTACCTCCGTTAAATCAAAACACCATGTATAATGCTGTTATTTTAGAATCGATCCCTTTATTTGTTGCTCTTCTCGTTAATCCAAAAAGAGCGACAGGGAGAATCAATCAAAGATTTTCTTGGATTTATTGATCTTTAATTGTAAGCTTCGTATATATACAACATTACAAACGCGACCAAATCAAAGCATGTTCTATTTTAACAAATTTTGACTTTATTATATTTCTCTAATCAACAATAGAAAAATCTAAAAAATAAGCTTAATTACAAAGTAAAAATCAAAAATAAAAAAATTAAACAAAAAATTAAAGAATCTAAAATTGAAAATTTAATTTTTAATTGTAGAAAATCAAGTTCCATAAAAAATTTGTTTCAATGAATCATTATCGAAGAAAGTGTTGTTAGGATCGTATTTTTTCCGCACATTTTCAAATTTAAGAATACGGTCGCCTAATAAGTCGTGTAGATATGATTTTATTCCTGGAATCGGTTCCCAATTTTTGGCCCAATGTGGTCTTTTTAATTACAAAAGAAGTAATTCAAAATATTTACAGTGAGTCTTTGAAAAAAGTTGTCAATATATAGTAAATTTCGTATTTTATATTTACCTTGCTTGGTATTTGTCCATCAATCTCTTTCCCATTTCCTTAGCAAATTCTAGATAGTCAGGATTATTTCTGTAACTAAGAATCTCAATGCAGCCATATACCGCATTTGGATCTTCGTCGTAGGTAGTTGCTAACCATAGTGGTGAAGATTTAATTATTCGTATTTCGGCAAGCATCACGGGAAATTTTCCTTGTTTCGAGTAATTTCCAAGCTGTGACGGAAAATAATCCGAAAATTAATAATATATACATGCAAATTTTTAATTCGAACTAATTTATCATTACTTACCCTTTCAAAAAAATAATTGAATTCATCAACCACCTTCGTATAGTTATTATCAAGTTTGTAGGAAAACTCTATATTTTCAACTGGTAAATTATCAATACCAGCCTGATAGTGGATCGCATCCGGAGCTTGATAAACTGCATCGCTCGGCTTTCTGCTTTGCTTCCACAAAAAACCGGTGAGCGCTGGAGTCAATTCCGGTGCAAGGAGCATGAGATCATATATGGATTTAGAAAATTTAGTGCCATTTTCAGCTGATTGATTTATTGCTGCGAGCTCTTGTTGCGTATATGTTGGTTTGTCATTTGTTTTCACCCATTGTTTTACCCACATTACATCTTTTGAATTGTCAATAGTGCCCTGATTAAGTGGCCAGTAAAATATTTCTATTCCGTCAGATGTTTCTACTATGTGCTTGAAATTTTCGGGTTTGATCCAATCGGTAGCCAATGGAAATGAGTCAATCATTCGGAGATTAAACATCGGTACGACGCGAAAAGTGACACTATATATAACGCCAAGTAATCCTATATCCATTCAAAATTGTTAGCATATATAGGCAGTATTAATTCACATATACATATATATACCTAAGCTGATTCTTGCAGCATTCATTTCATTTGGATCATTCTCTTCAGTAAATTCATGTAATTCCCCATCACCAGTAACGATTTGCAATGCCACAACGTTGTCAGGAATACTTCGCCCTTCAAATTTTGCACCGTGAGAGCCAGTTGCTACAACACCTGCAGCTCGAACGGAATTTAGTACAGTCATCGATTCTATTGTTAGCGGAGGATCATGGTTTCGGAGAGCGTCATCGACTTGTTTAATTGATGCGCCTAAATAAAACTACCATATTAAGTCAAAATTTCATCATTCAGTCACTACCAAATATAAGATATCTCACCAGCTTCGGCAGTAGCAGTCCATCCGTACTTTTTATCCTGTTTCACTTCAACCTTCGTCAAGTTAGTTACAACAATCAGATAATCTTTAGTTAAAGCTAAAGAGCTCCATGAATGTCCTTCAGCAGCACATCGAACTTTCTTTCCCTTTTCCTTGGCCTTCTTTACTATATCTTTAAGGTCATCAACTGAAGTTGGACGAAATATGAACTCGGGTTTAACAACAACATTTCCCGCCCAATTATGCCATGATGTTTCGGAAGTAGGGGAGAAAGTGCGCTTAAAATTTCGTAAAACTTCAGTTTTTCTTCGACTATATTTAAGTGGTTTTGATTCAGTTATGTTTAAGAAAATTGGTACTATTAATACGATTATTAATAACGTTAATTTAAGTGTATGCGTCGAATATGCCATTTTTCAGTGTATGAGTGTAAATTTTTGAAATTTTGACGAAGGAACTCGAGCACTTTATATACTTTAATCATGATTTAATTCAGCAAGACGCGTATAATATTTTGAAGATCATTGCATTAATAACGACGACTCGTGAATTAGTTATTGATCTTCAATGATTAAAGAGATCTTTTACCATTCAGGATTCTCTCATGCCTAAATTTGGATCGGTGAATGAAATGTTGATTTAGTATGGCAATTGAAGATTTATTCTATTCGTCATTTCATATTTGTGGCTTCTAGCCATAACAATACAATTATCTCAAAAAGAAATATGATAACGATAATTCAACAAATGTTCTAAAAATATCGATATACTTGTCATTTTTGAGCCGTAGCGATCGTAAATATCGTATTTCGCGGAATAAAGTATTCACTTGGTAAATATTACATCATCGTTATTCTCATCTTTTACAACTTTTATGCTCGAAAGCAAAATACAAAAACTTTACTATAACTATATTCATCATATCCCCCTGGCATAATATCCTCCAATCACAGTATCCTCCTATCATAATACTAGTACTTTGGGTACAATAGAAATTATACATTATCCCCTGGTTTTTATTCCGTACTTTACACATGAATTTACTAGCGAAACACGGTAAATTTTTACTTCCTAGCTAAAAAGTGAGTCCTACGATAAAACGTACAACAAATTACGTATACTATATATACGCATATATTAATATTTAATAACTATAACAAGCAACGACTATACTGTATATAAAAATGACCATAGTTGTGTAAAGAGTGTATACACTCAATGTTTTGATACTGTTACGAGGATTTTGTGTTTCTATTAAAAGGAAGGATTTTCCTATAAAGGCGGTTTTTTGGGAGAGCAAGAGTTTTGGACAACAATTGGTTTTGCCTGTGTCGATATCTACGGATATCGTATTTGACGTTGGACTTTGGGTAATGTATGTTAAGATGTTTTCTTTATTTAATAACTTCTAAATTTAATTGAGCTTTCTATTAACTATAGCTATTACGCGTTTCTTTACCAAGATCGATTACCGTTGTCGATCTTCTAAACGTTGCCTTTTCTGGATTAAGGTCCTAACCGTCAGCAAATTCAATCAATTATTACGAGGGGATTTTACAAGTCTTATTTTACTTGGAGAATAACTGTACGCAACAATTCTGATCTTTTATTGAGGCCCGTAGGCCTTTCTTATATACATGTTTTTAAAGTTTTACATATGAGTATCATTTTTTTATGACTACACTCAATATAAAAATAATACGATTTTAAAATAAAAAGCAGTGTCTGCAAGAATTGTTTAAGAGAGAAATCATAATGAGAAGAGAAGAGATATAAGACAAAAAAAATGTTTAATGGAGACAATCGTGATTTAATTCAAGAGAACAACATAAAGAAAGATCCGTGAGGAAAAGAGAGAAAATCGTGAAAATAATAAAAAAAATAAGAAATAAAAAAAAGAACACTAAATGAAATGTTTAAGAAAGAGATCTGTGACAAAAAGAGAGAAAACCGTGCTGAAAATGAAAATCGTGACAAAAATGAAAAAGAATATCAGACGGATTATCAAAGACCAAAAAAAGGGAGAATATGCGGGGTGTAAATACAATACGTACAAATATTGCATGTAAAATCACACGAAACTTCCCACGACAAAGATAATGTTTTCTTTACCCAGGATGCACACTTTACAAATAGCATCAAAACATTGAGTCTATACAATCTTTACACTACTAACGCTAAGAAGTTTATCGAATTTGTAACATACAATCGTTTTGTGTTTTCGTTATGCACAATACGCAATACGTAATGTTACCGTAATCTACCAAACTAAGCGTCACACAAATGAGCATTTATGGTGCTTATTTTCAATAGATTTTTCCAATATTTTGTTATGCACATAATACTCGCATCTTTATACGAGCAACTAACTTGGATTTTTCGCCATTAATAAGATTAAAATGTAACTTCGCAATACTATCCTTTGACGTAACTCGGTAAACAACAGCAGCAGAAAAATTTGAATATATGTATTATGCAAAAAAATATAGATATCAAGTTAAAGCTCGTCGCTTTGGACTCAATCATACATTGATATCGTGATGAGTTAAAGAATAGGATACCTTCAAAAAAAAACTAAGAAAATGGTTATAGTCATTTTAAAATATGTGAAAATTAATAAAATTTAATGTTTTAAGTGGTGCTTAAAGATGTTTAATTTTGGTAGGTTACGATAATCGAATTTATTCCCTCCTAACAAGATATTCATATTATTGTTATAAATAAATATTTATCATTAAATTTTTATAAATTCATTTTTTTAATAATTAAATGTTTAAACTATATATATAAATATATATTATAAAATAAAGTCATTATATAAAAGTTTTCAATTTGTCAAATAAATATATCCACCTTTGACTCCAAACACCACTTCTTTGGACCCAGGAAAGGGCCCAAGTGATGTGATCCTTCAAGCACGAGATGCACTGCATTATCACGCTGATAATGATGAAATTTCTACAAGCGACTTAGAAGTTTAGCTTTAAAGTTGATCCTGATTTTTCCAATGTTGCCACAGAGTTTTTAAAGATCATATCAAGGGTAAATTTATAAAATTTATTATTTTTACAGAGTCTCAATTTTTTTTTGATAAATATCTGAATATGCAAAACAAGGTAAATTCCCAATGAATTCAGTCGCCGAAGCAAGAATCAACAAAGTTTCAAAGGCACTTTTGGCTCCCTCTTACGATAAAGACCCAGATGCAATTTATTGCCCTATCGAAGTTCTTACTTACTATGGTACACCTGGATGGCAGGAATTTGCAGCTGAATTTGGCAAGAGATGGATCGATACATATAAAGCTAGGTGAAATTAGAGCATCATCTAATTCTATTATGCAATTTGTTTTTTGGAATCTCAATTAATTCACTACATTTTTTTTACCACATTGGGGTAAAGAATGGGAATACGTACCAGAAGTAATACCATTTCTACGTACCGCATTAGGCATCATTTGAGGCAATTCGTGCCAAATACGATCCAGAAAAAAGGTTTTTCGATAACGACCTTTTGAAAAAGATGTTTTATGGATGATGAGAAAGGTGCATTTCATTTCACGTCATTTATACATGTACACAAAGATTTCTTTTGAATATATAGTCAACTCTTGTTACAATAACACTCTTTACAAAACATTTTAAATACTGTATATTTCTTGCAATGACTTTATCTCTGGCTTGTATAGCACTTGAAATAGCATGATCAAGCACATCATATGGCACCTTTTCCATAAACGACCATTCCTTTGTGTGTCTAATTTTCAGCGAAGAAGCACTCTAAAAAAAACTGCTTTGTAGTTCTATAATGCTGACGGTAATTGATTACTACCATGTTATAAACCAATCTAGCACAACCCTGAGAAGAATTGAGATAAATTCGTACTTTCAGTGATGTCAAATCTGCTTTTTTGCTCTCTTGACTCGTCGCGTTGTTTGCACTTTCTTCTTGCGTTTTTTGCTTTTTGTCTTGTCTCCGTTCTCGTCTGTATCTAGAAAATAAGTGGTTTAGGTGAAAAAAAGAATATTTACCTGGCAGATTGCTTTTCTTATACGTAGTCAGTAGATGAAGATGGTGTTAATGGCGAGGATATCCTGAGATAGTTCCCATTCATCCGTTGAATTATCATTTGAGAAAACCACGAGCCTTATGCTATTAAGATGGAAGATAAACTCGATGAGGTCGAAGACGAACCTACAGAGCCTGTCTCTGTGAGCTACCACAATCTCCTTGACCAGTCCGCGACTCGATCGTTCCAATAGGAAACGCAGTCCGGGTCTCTTTAAGTTAATGCCGGAGCTAATATCGGAGATGAGGTGATGGTTTGGGAATTGTGTGAGGAGGTACTGTTTCTGTCTTTCAAGATCTTCTTTCTGAGATTTCACGTTGGAACGCCAAGATGAAGGAAGAGAAGGAGGTGGTGGTGGTAGAATCAGCACCGTGGTTTCTAAGCATGTATTTGTCATTATAGGCTTCGTCCAGAGGGAAGTCTAGAAGTGTGTATCTTGCCCTCTCTATTCCAACGCCGAAGTGTTCTAGCTGAGACGCCGAAAATTTTAAATGCTTTCGATGTAGAAAGCAACATGCAGAAGTCAGTAAGTTTTGCTTATAACACGAAACTCGAATGCACATTCATAGATACTTTATATACTTTTGCAGTTAATAAAGAGGCTAGAATACCTGTCAAGAATAATACTGCACGACAGCTGTTAAAACACTTCGAAACCAGAAAAGTCTTTTGGCGGTTGTGATGTTTTAAAACAAAAGTTTTAAGAATGATGTGAGAAAAAATTTCAGAAAAAAAGTGAAAAATAAGAACTTCAAAAGAATGTAAGTGTTATAATTAAAGATTTAATTCCTTTTGAAGTTTAACGTTAGCGTTAGAGTAATTTATTTATCATAACGATAATTTATTTTTAGATAACAAAAAAATTCACATGTCCCTAACTATGATAAAGAAAAAAATACGTGTAAATTGTAATTCCGTGATCTTAATAGTTCGGCAGGTGACATTTTACACGTTTATATCAATTTCGCATTTAGTTAATTTTTAGATATAATTCGAAATCCATTTCTCTAATTAGTTCTAAGAACGAAAGAAAGATGCAGTTAAAAAAATAGTGTACATATGCGTACTTAATTTCTAAAGAGCCTTATTTCTCTTCTATCCATAAAATATTTGTTTCAGCGAATCATTATCGAAAAAGATTTTTCCAAGGTCATATTTAGCACGAACTTTTTCGAATGCTTCGAGACGAGCGCCTAATGCTGTACGTAGGAATGACTTTACGCCTGTTACGTATTCCCATTCTTTACCCCAATGCGGTCTATAGATAGATTTAACGTGAAAGAATAAGATGGATACGAATGTTTTTAGGTGTCTAAATCAAAATTGTACTATTATGTTACCTAGCCTGGTATTTATCAATCCATCTTTTGCCCATTTCGGTAGCAAAGTCTTGCCAGCCTTTCGTGCCAATGTAGGAAGAAAGTTCAATGTTGCAATAAATCGCATTTGGATCATTATCGTAAGAAGGAGCTAAAATTGATTTCGAGGCTTTGTTGATCCTGAATTCTGCAATTATATTCAATGGAAATTGGCCTTGCTTGGCAAGTTCAGCAAGCTATCGAAGAAAAGAAAGGAAAATCGTAAAAAACGAAGTATGAAAAATAGCCATTTTATAAATACAAAATTTACCCTCTTAAGAATATATAAAATCTCATCGGAAACATTGATAAAGTCCTTGTCAACTTTAAAGGTAAATTCCGATGTATCTACAATAATAGCGTCGAGACCAGGTTGAAAATGCAATGCATCTTCTGCTTCAAGCACAAGATCGCTCGGAAATTTTCCTGGCCCTAGCTTCCATAATGTGGCAGAACTCGTGGGAGTCAATTCAGGATTATTAAGAAGGAACTGATAAACCTCGTTAGCGGTTGCAATTATTGGGTCAGCTAGCTGTTTCTGAATAACCCAAGCTTGATGAGAAACTGTTGCTTGTGTTTGAGTTCGAATCCATTGTTTAACCCATAACAAATCTTTTGAAGTGTCAATGTTTCCTTGATTGAATGGCCAATAGAAGACTTCAAGGCTGTCAGAACTTTCATAATATTTTTTAATATTAGCAGGTTTGAGCCAGTCCGTCGCTAATGGGGTTGTGTCAATCATACGCAAGTTGAATAATGGCTCCACGCGGAATGTAACCGTGTATATAATGCCAAGAAGACCTAAAAGTATTAATAAGTTTAAGGATTTAGAATTTATTTATTTATCGAAAAAAATTTGCATGTTGTATCAATTAAATGAATGTTATTGCCTAAGCTAATTCGAGCCGCGTTCATTTCTTGTGCGTCCTTTTCGTCAGAGAATTCCCGGAGCTCACCATCACCCGTGACAATTTGTAATGCAACTACTTGGTCGGATATCGTTGCGCCTTGAGTTTTAGCACCATGAGATCCGGTAGAAACAATGCCAGACGCAAACACCGAATCTATAACTGTTGTTGAATCAATTGCCAAAGGAGGATTATTGCTGCGAAGTACTTCGTCAATCTGTTTCACTGATGCACCTATATTGAAAATTTATCATAAGACAAGCTCATTTACAAAACGAAGCAAAGTAGAATGATAAACAATACCAGCTTCGGCAGTGACAGTCCAACCATATTTGACGTTTTTTTGCACTGTAACTTTAGTCAAATTATTTACAATAACCAAGTAATCCTTGGTAGCCGATAAAGAACTCCACGAATGTCCATGCGCTGCGCAACGAACTTTTTTCCCATTCACTTTCGCGTTTTTCACAATATCCTTAAGGTCATCTACAGTATTTGGCCGAAAAATATATTGTGGATTATTTGTAACCGTACCAGCCCAATTGCTCCATGTTTTCTCAGATGTAGGCGCGAAAAGTCGTTTCAATTGTAGGTGTAAATCATTACGAGAATTAATTGGATGTGATTCTGATAACGCGAAAAAAGTGGCGATGATTGTTGTTATAATTATTACGCGGGAAATTTTATTTAGGTAATCCATCGTTTATTTACTTTATCAGAACTTTTTTTTTTGAACTAATCCAAGTGCAAGGAATTTATATTCTCTCGACAGTATGCACACGCGTGTCCACAAATTTACTTCTGCCTTAAATTTATGGTTTTGTCTAACGTGAACGGGACAAATGTTATTCCATCTAATACAGTCACATCAATATCGATATGTATTGTTCTGCATAACTATCAGTGTCTCCAAAAAAAGTGTTACATGTATATGGTATTTTGCATTACAAACAAAAAAGCACATTTTTTGCCATACTCTGTCAACATGTCTATTAGTAACCTTTTTCTCTAGCATCTTACAACATGAGCTTGGCATGCAGTAGACAATGAATGTTCTATCAAGAATATTGAAGAATAAAAAATTAGGTTATTATTTGTGTAATTGTAATTTTTGTCACCGCAAACATTTTCGAGACACACGGCAAATAATATCGATATCAATATTATTTGTAACAAATGCGGGCCGCTCAGAGATTGAAGTCGTCACGCCTATATTATCAATAAAGTCCTTTTCTATAATATTGCTGGACTGATTAAACTTTTTATTTAATAATTACGAAAGATTGTTTGGGTTATTAACGCCGAAGCTAGTATTATTTTTTCTTATTTCAGAAGCTTGGCTTCGATGTATTCTATTTGCCATACAATCGAAAAAAACAATACTTCAAATGGGTAAAATAATAGGATTCGCCAACAGTATTTTTTCAATACTCTATCAATTCACGGCTAAACATCTAATGCACTATCATTTAAACTGGACCAGAAAGGAGCATTAGGTGTACAGTATATGAAGCATTAGATGCGCTCCATTTCAATCTAAACTTGTTATTATTCCTTTGAATGACTTAGAATTTTAAATTCAATGAATATTATTATGTCAAGGATAAATTTATCTTTTTACATGCTTTTATTTACGGTAGCCGACATAAGTATCCGACCGCCCCTAGATCATATGTAATGTACCAAATTTTTTCACGTACACACCCCTACAGTATATTACCGGTAATATACTGTAGGGGTGTGTATAAAGAACTATATAAATATTGATAATTTATGCCTTTAGCAATCCAATTCTTGGCATCCAGTGATTCGATCTGAACAAAAATGCTATCATTTGATTCGTCTCAACCAGATGAATCGAATGATAGTATTTTTGTTCAGATCGAATAATTAAATGTTGAGATATTGCATCTTCAAATTTTTTTGAGGTTATCAGAAATAAATCAGTCACTTTTAGGATGCAGTCTAGTGATCCTATTCGAGCTAAAATAATACCAATCAATTCACCTCAACTAGGCAAATCAAATGATATATTTTAGCTCAAATCGGATTATTAAATACCAAGATATCGCATCCTAAAGTGGTCAATTCATTTTTTATCTAATAAAAAATTGATTAACAAAAACGAATCAATCACTTTAGGATGTAATATCTCAATATCCAGTGATCCGATTCAAATGAAACTATTATCATTCGATTTACCTAGTCTAGGCAAATCGAATAATAATAGTTTCATTTGAATTGGATCACTGGATATCGAGATATTGTATCCAAAGTGATTTATTTCATTGTATTATGGCATTAAAGTTTGATAAATGTAAAACATCTGATATAGAAGTTTACCGACCTATAAAAGGCATAAATTATCAATATTTACATAGTTCTTTATACGTGAAAAATTTTGGTACATTACATATCGATATGATCTATGAAAAATTAGGAGCGGTCGGATACTTATGACGGCTACTGTATTTGAATCAGTATCTGAACTAATGCTTCGGTGAAACTAGTTTCGCTAATTCGATTTATAAAGTGATTCTAAATTAGTTTCTATTTAAGGGCAAAACTGAAAATCCAACTAAGCGAACGTTTCGGATTTTGAAAAATAGTTTCGCTGAAACGTACTAATTGTAACTTACCAAACAAGGGCAATTCAGAGTCAACAAAGCTTTGAAAGCATTTTTCAAAATTTCGGAATTACAACTCACTCTCGCTATAGTGAATCTCTCGATATAGTGGAGTTATATAATATTCTCTCGATATAAGCTATAGTGAAGATTTTTTCCCTTCCCCGATGTCTTCACTATAACGAGGTTTGAGTGTATATTCACCGGAAATACAAGTCATATACCCGCTGATGTCCATGATTACATGTGCGATCATTTTTCAAACTTCATCACTTTCAGAATTCTACGAGATAAGTAAGCATTATTCGATGAGCAATGGTGGTGGACTTTCTTTAGCGGATTTATTGTCGAACAAATGCAAGTAGATTTTGTAGTACATGTTCTACCTATCGTTATCGCTATATCGATATAATAAGCGGAACGCATTATTCCAATCCCGAAGCCGGCCATCCGCAAGATCAATGTGCAACGCCTATGAAACTATCTTTCGTGCCTTACTAAAAATGTTCCTTGCGAAACCTTACTGTACATGTACCCAAACCTAACCGAGTCCTACGATAAACGTACAGTACAAGTTCTTAAAGAAGTAATGTATTGGTGAAAAAATCAATGCGTACAACATACTCATGTATAACAATACGCATT
>CAJVPL010000616.1:0-22416 GCA_910591945.1 Ambispora gerdemannii | reverse complement strand
AAAGAGAAAAATACGCATTTTACTATGTTTAATTAGTAAATTTTGACGTCGTTGCATTATTTCTGATTGCCACTGTAAGTATTGATGAGTACATTAACCAAATTTGGCAGGATGTACATAGATGTACTTGTACTTGTACATGTACATGTACAATAAAGATAGGTGATGTTCTAATTCTAAGTAAATGACATTTTAATTCTCTGTACTAGTGTTAAATGTTCCAGAGCTGAAAATTATAATTAGTATTACCAGAATTTTTTCTTTATTCTTCTCACAAGCAAGGAATATTATGTCTTTAACAAGTGAGAAATTCCAATAATTCGATTATAAAAAAAATATCAAATGACTAGTCAATAACAAAATACTTATTCAATAATTCGATAACAATATTTTGATAAACTCAATACGATTCAAAGCTACTTGTATGCAAGCTTTAAAGTGTACAGTTGAGTCGACATACTTTTAAAATGGTATCAAAAGGCTAAAAAATGGATTCAATTTTCAAAAAATTATTCAAACTGGTTGATTTTACTTTTTTTATTAGCAAAACTCAAAAATTCTTTTTATCACATTATCGCTATTCTAATATTATTGTTTCTTTTATTTTTTTAAAAAATATTAGCGTTAGAAATTCTGATAGTTGATCGTTCCTCTTGTAATTATCATCAAATTTCGACATTATTTAATTCTAAAAATGACAAATATCAATGACTCTAAAGTATTAACTGAATACATGTATATATTTTTTATTTATTTTTAAATTATAATGATAAAGAAAAGAGCATGAATTTAATAGCACTTAGTTACTAGTATTGTAAAAAGCGATAAACCTTATGAAATATTGAAGGTAAATTGCACATGTACATGTATTTATTGTTATACATGCACGGATAAAATGGTAAGGTGACAATAATTTTGCAGACGAACATAAATGTAATACATATTACATGTACTTTTACAAACAAATACATGTATTTCCATGCGTACTAAATCAAATCAAAATCAAAGTTTGTTAGATCACACAAAAATAAGATTCACTTACACCAACTTTAATGCTAATTCTAAATTTGAATTTTGTATGACATTCGATAAAGATACATGTACATGTAATAGGAAGTTTAACAACTGGTATTGAGTGTAATCTGATTCGTGACAATATCGATATTTTAAATTTTACAGAATGCAAGTGTGCAATCATGAAATTGTACGTCGCCAAAAACACCGTAAATTTTTTTGCGATGTGTTTTATGAAACAAACAAATGCAGTCAAATTCATAGCGATAGCTGGTTTGCTATATTGAGCTTATCTTCGATAGTTCACTGATTTATACTTCAAAGAAACGTAAATGAGAGTGCAAATAAATCGAGTTATTACCAGTGAAATTTATTTACGATAGCTTCGATACTGTATCATTTGAACGTAAAATAATGAAAAGCTATTTTGAAGCAAACCCCCTGTAATTGAAAATTAAGCAACAGAAATCAAAGTTCTATAAAATAAGATTAATAGAATTTATTTGATAAAAAATCCTCTCGAAATTTATCTTTTTAGCAACTCACTATTCACTAGTGTGTAGCTGTATCTGCTTAAAACCATTAAAGAATATATTCATGAAAAGTTTCATGGCGCAAGACAGAGATAGCCATAATAAAAGTTATCAAAGAGGTATTTTTATGGTTGCTTTATTTAATATTGTTTAGCTATTTAGTTTCATTGTTTTATAAACCAGTAAACGATAAGCCATTACAAATTATCATACCGAAATACAGTGCAGGTCACTTTGTTACAAAAAGTGAATCAGCTTTAAATTCTATCAAAATCCCTCCTTATGATTGTAAAATTTAGAAAATACGTAAATTGATAGTTCATTAACTACTCTATAATATTACGTATATTTTTGACTGGAGAAATTCTGATTATTGAGTTGATAGTCGTATATTTGCTAATGATAACTATCATAAAGCACTGGATCCAGGGTACTTTAACACTATATATTTGAAAAAATATGTCAGAATCCTTTTTTCTCCCCCCTTTGAGTTTCACTAAAATTTAATGACCATCTATACCTGACTTGGTATTGACGTACAACTGAAAATTTGTCCGGTGGCGCAGCAATTGTGGTGACTAATTGACCTGCACAACAGAGTGAAATAAAGTGTTTGTTTTACATGTACATGTAAATACGTAGAAAATTACAATTAGAACAGATATCATTTATACAGGGTCACACGGTGGTGTAGTACATGTACATGTATTAATTTAAGAGATAACGATAAGAATAACGTTAAGACTACCGCTGCATAACTATAAATATCAACATTTCGCAATCGAAGCAACTAAATCTACCATGATGTCTTCATCTTGCTTAGTATCATGGAAAGAAACTGGAAAATTAGAAAATTATGTCAAATATTTTGATTTTAATAGTTTTAAAGATAGAGAAGTAATTGGACATGGACATTTTGGAGAAGTATATAAAGCAACTTTAAATGATGACTTGACAGTGGCTTTAAAAGTTCTTTATATGAAAAGTGAAGACTATGAACGAAAACAAAAAGAATTCATTAAGGAGGTAAATTTATACTTGATAATCAAACTTCTAACAATAAAATCTAATAAACTGTGTGTAATAATTAGTTAAACTTCCTTCTTCAAGTTCAATATCATCCTAACATTATTGACTTTTATGGAATTACTAAAGGTAAATTTTAGAACGTGACTTAATCTAATTATATTTATAGCATCTATGAATAAATGTTATGAACTTCAATTCAACTCTGCCAGAACCCAGTATTCAAAAATACATGTTGGTTTTTAATTATGCTAATGGCGGAACCCTACGAAATTATCTGGCAAAAAATTTTAATAAGTTGAAAGGAATTGACAAGTTGTCTTTAGCCCGACAACTTACGAAAGGCGTGAAGTGTATACATGATGAAGGCATTATTCATAGAGATTTGGTAAGAATCTTATTCATTTCTTTCAACTTTGAGTATAATTTAATCTTTTATTAATTTGCTCATATAAAAGAACCATAATAATGTCCTTGTTCATAACGGAGAAATCAAAATCGCAGACTTGGGTTATTCAAAACTCTCAAATGATGACTTCAATTCGAGAACGGATTATGGAATCGTAAGCTATGTTGATCCGGCGTTTTTACTAGATCTTGCTAATTTTCGACGAGACCATATATCGGATATTTTCAGCATTGGAGTTCTATTATGGATGATTTCTAGCGGTCGTCCTCCATCCAATAAATATGGATATGCTCATAAAAATGTTCTTGAGAAAGAAATGACAATATTTGGAACTCCTTCTAAATATGTCAACCTCTATCAAAAATGTTGGGACAATATACCAGCAAATCGCCCAACTATATATAAAGTAAATCAGGACTTAAAAGAAATAGTTTGGTCATCGCCAGAATCTTCATCAACAGCCTCTAAAGAATCATCTAATTGGAGTTCCGAAGTATCGTCGCCAGTATCTACAGAACAATTGTCAGATTCATTATGGGAAGAAGACACTGAAAATTTAGCATCTTATCATGAAAAACTTTTAACTCCTGAGTTTATTGTTAGCGATTTACTGAACTTGTTAAATAAACATCTTGACTACGAAAGAGATGTCTTGACTATTGGCAGATCGCTACAATTATATTATCAACAGAGTACACAAGATCCCTTCGATACTTGTACTTTTTTTACTTTTTTACGCAAACCTCAATATAAATTACTTTTAGGATTTTTTTATTATACTGGTTGTATAATAAATAAAAATTTAGAGTTTGCAATAAAAATTTTTGAAGAGTTGGCAATTAACCAGCATGCTATGGCGCAATATTTTATTGGAACGTGTTATGATGAAGGAATCGGAACACAAAAAGACGGGAAAAAAGCATTCGAGTGGTATTTGAAGTCAGCAGAGGGCGAAAATGCGTGCGGACAACATAATCTTGGTTGGTGTTATCAAAATGGAATCGGAACACAAAAAAACGAGAGAAAAGCATTCGAGTGGTATTTGAAATCAGCAGAGAAAGGAAATGCGACCGGACAATGTAAGCTTGGTTGGTGTTATTACAATGGAATCGGAACACAAAAAGACGAGAGAAAAGCATTCGAATGGTATTTGAAATCAGCAGAGGGCGGAAGTGCGGGTGGACAACATAATCTTGGTGTTTGTTATGAAAATGGAATCGGAACACAAAAAGACGAGAGAAAAGCATTCGAGTGGTATTTGAAATCAGCAGAGAAAGGAAATGCGTACGGACAAAATAATCTTGGTTATTGTTATCAAAATGGAATCGGAACACAAAAAGACGAGAGAAAAGCACTCGAGTGGCATTTGAAGTCAACAGAGGGCGGAAGCGCGACCAAACAATATAATCTTGGTTGGTGTTATCAAAATGGAATCGGAACACAAGACGAGAGAAAAACATTCGAGTGGTATTTGAAATCAGCAGAAGGCGGAAGTATGATCGGACAATATAATCTTGGTTGTTATCAAAATGGAACCAGGACACAAAAAGACGAGAGAAAAGCATTCGAGTGGTATTTGAAATCAGCAGAGGGCGGAAGTGCGACCGGACAATATAATCTTGGTTGTTGTTATCAAAATGGAATCGGAACACAAAAAGACGAGAGAAAAGCATTCGAGTGGTATTTGAAATCAGCAGAGGGCGGAAATGTGGGCGGACAATATAATCTTGGTTGTTGTTATCAAAATAGAATCGGAACACAAAAAGACGAGAGAAAAGCATTCGAGTGGTATTTGAAATCAGCAGAGGGCGGAAATGCGGCCGGACAAAGTAATCTTGGTTTTTGTTATCACAATGGAATCGGAACACAAAAAGACGAGAGAAAAGCATTCGAGTGGTATTTGAAGTCAACAGAGGACGGAAGTGCGATCGGCCAATATAATCTTGGTTGTTGCTATCAAAATGGAATCGGAACACAAAAAGACGAGAGAAAAGCATTCGAGTGGTATTTGAAATCAGCAGAGGGCGGAAGCGCGGGCGGACAAAGGTATCTTGGTTATTGTTATCAAAATGGAATCGGAACACAAAAAGACGAGATAAAAGCATTCGAGTGGTATTTGAAGTCAACAGAGGGCGGAAGTGCGACTGAACAATATAATCTTGGTTATTGTTATCAAAATGGAATCGGAACACAAAAAGACGAGAGAAAAGCATTCGAATGGTATTTGAAATCAGCAGAGAAAGGAAATGCGGGCGGACAAAGGAATCTTGGTTATTGTTATCAAAATGGAATCGGAACACAAAAAGACGAGAGAAAAGCATTCGAGTGGTATTTGAAGTCAACAGAGGACGGAAGCGTGACTTTACAATATAATCTTGGTTGCAGTTATCAAAATGGAATCGGAACACAAGACGAGAGAAAAGCATTCGAGCGGCATTTGAAATCAGCAGAAGGCGGAAGTGCGGGCGGACAAAGGAATCTTGGTTATTGTTATCAAAATGGAATTGGAACACAAAAAGACGAGAGAAAAGCATTCGAGTGGTATTTGAAGTCAACCGAGGGCGGAAGTGCGACCGAATAATATAATAGTTTTTATTATCAAAATGGAATCGGAACACAAAAAGACGAGAGAAAAGCATTCAAGTGGTATTTGAAGTCAACCGAGGGCGGAAGCGCGACCGAACAATATAATCTTGGTTATTGTTATCAAAATGGAATCGGAACACAAAAAGACGAGAGAAAAGCATTCGAGTAGTATTTGAAGGAATGATACGTGACCATTTGGTGACGAATGGCGAAACCTTCTAACCAATAAAATACTAGCTGATGCCTGACGATGATGACCATTTTTGGAAATGAACGAATGCGAAAATGCATACATGTATTGATTTTCACGAAACCTTTCGCCACTTTGGAAACATAAGTGGCGAATGATGAATCGTCTGACGAATGACAATTTTAGCAAACTAAACCATAAAAACAATAGGTCAAGTCAAGCTTTTTCGATCTATCGGTTTATTTTTTGCATAATTTTTACCAGAGGTATATACGTATTTAAAATTATACACATTTCATAATAATTTTGATCGTTTATGGTCCTCAGCCAATCAAACACATGTACTAAATTTCTAATATACATATACATGTAACATTCTCTTGGAATAGGATTTGTTCATGTGATTGTAGCTATTATTTTGATTGGTCAGAAGGTTTTGTCACAGGTTTTATCATTTATCATGTGATTTAAGATATTATTTTGATTGGTCAGAAGGTTTCGTCACAGGTTTCGCCACTCGTCAAAGGTTTCGTCAGGTATCATTGGTCAGCAGAGGACAGCGATGCAGGCGGACAAAGTAATCTTGGTTGGTGTTTTCGAAATGAAATCGGAACACAAAATGATGAGAAAAAACATTCAAGTGGTCAATTTTGACAACCAATTTACCTCAAGAAGCAATGCAAATCGACGGGTCGCCATCTTTGAATTATGATCATTTTATATTTGGAAATGAAAATGAATTTTTCTTCGCTTAAAATAATGATATATAACGATACATGCAACAAATAATGATTCAATTAATACTTCATCGCCAAACCCATTAATCACTAATATTCCAATAACACCACTAATATCTTCACCCTTATTACAATCACAATCACTATCGCTATGCAATTTACACTAATTTAAAATAATAAGTTGCATAAAAAATGATCATGTTTTAAAACTTCAGTTAAAATAGTTCGGCCTCTGGTTTATTCAGTTTAACATTTAACATCCCGAACTGTACGTACGTAGTTATAAAACAGGATAAGAAATAAAATTCTGTACAAAAGTCGCCGTTACACTTAACCCGTTCCTATTTTTATGAAACAAGAATATCGATAAGTTAAAGCGTTGTAACAGCATGTTATACATGATTTTGTTAGTTTTTTATGAAACAAATTCCTTCAAGTACGATTTATGATTTTATTCAAGATAAAATGGATAATTTTACGTTCATATTGAATTATTGCGCGTTGATACTAAAGAATACATGCCTTTCGATTCGTAAATGAACGGAATAGTATCATTGAAGTTAGTGAATGATTTGTTTGATGAATTAGATTTTGTTACAAATAATAGAATTAACTTATAATTTAATAAAATTTAATTGATAATTCAATTGCAATTTAAGCAAATCTTTACAAGATATTGTTACAAGTTTGTTCACTAATTGTTAAATTAGCTTACAAACTTCAACCTGGGTTAGGAAAGGGAATTAAACAAATAAACTAAAACTAAAGAAAAGAGGGGTATCTAAGTTCTATACCAATTTCTATGGAAATTGCAATAATTCAAAGATATGATAAAAGTATGGAAGAGTTGTGGAAGAGTAAAGATCAAAAAGAAGAGAGAGAAAGTATAAATTGTTAAAGGAATAAATAATAAAGAAGGTTTAAGATGCTAATTCTCTGTACTTGCATAAAGCTTTCCAGAGCAAAGATAATATAATTAGTAATAACAATAAAAAGACTTTTTCACTTTGTTCTTCTCATGAGTGAGAAATATTCATTAACAATCAAAAATTCAAATAACAAAAATTCAAATACTTAAAATCCAATTTCAATAATTTCAATACAGCAATTTGTTTAGCATAATATAATATAAAGCTCAATAATCCAATAGCAGTAATTTGCTTGGCACAATATACATCAGTAAATTTGATAGATATCAGATTAGCAATAATCAGTAAATATACTAATTATCGCTAATTTTTTGGTTACACTGATCCAAAATCTGTGCAAAACTCCAAAAATAGAAATTTTAGAGTGGTATAATCCAAAGAAACTGTAATGATTATTACAGTTTTTGGACATATATTAAATAAATAAATAATAAATAGATCAATTATATGCATTATCATTTATTTTTTTCTTTGAAGTTTACTACAGGTGCAAATTTTATTTTAAAATTCTTTGTCTATTAGTTTTTCAAAATATATATTTATTTAACAAAAAATGATTTTTTTTGTCAAATCTCAGCACAATATGTACTTCTTGATCTATAGATTCTATTGAAATTATATTATACTCTTTGGTATAATATAGATAAGGATAACTGTACTTTTTTGGTTCATTTGGCACAATATTATACCAATAAACTATAACAAGGTTATATAAGTCCTTTGCCAATCCTCAAAAAAACTATAGAAAGAGCAGTATCTTTTGAAAGAAAATGCAAAGATTAATTCATTCAAAATTGCTAAATTTAAAATTACATTTTACTATTCTTCAAAAGTTATATTTACCTTTCTGTATCAAATATTTTCATCTGATCTATAATGACTTTAATCTTCAACTGAAGTTATTGCAACATTACTAAACCACTCTTTATCATAAAAACTTTTAGATGTTCTCAGAATTTTACCATTTTCCAAATGAATTATGTTATAAACTTTTATATAAAAATCTTCACTTTCAGATTCTTGTGATAATGTATTAAAAAATATATCTAATGCATTAATTATATATGATAATCCTTTAATGAAGTTTGAATACGGTGAACTTTCCAAATTCTTCAACAAAATCACTTTTGCTTTGATTAAAGATGACGCGGCAACTGTTGCAACGTGGTGACAAATAAAGCATCACCTAGTTGCAACTAGTTGTGGCTTATAAAATTTTGGAGTTGCAACGTGTTGCAACGGGTGACAAATAAGCGTTACATACTTGCTGCGCCATCTTTAGCTTTGATGATATCCAAAGATAATTCTCATAATATCTTGTCAAATTCTGTAGTTTTACAATAAACTATCTTGCTTATTATCAGAGCCAATTTTTTGTGCTTTACTTGTAAATATAATTTAGAATTTATAACAATTAATCACAATTGACTAACTTGACTTACTGCATTTACTATCTGCTAAACTGTATTTTTTCTATTTAATGACCAGTACAGATTTTTCACATATGACTTGTAAAGTGTTTTGTACGTTTTCATTAAGAGATTATTCAAGACTTTATATTTGCAAATTGTCAGAATCACATAGTAATACCAACTATGCAGTTTAGGAAAACTACATTCCATAATGGATAGTAATGAGAAGATTCTCTTAAATCTAGTTAATCAGTCAGCAATGAGAATCTATATCCATTTTTAAAGTTTATTATTAGTTATCCAATTTTTCAAAGTTTAATTAATTTTGCTTTATTTTATCTCAAATTATTTTAAATTATTTTTTAGTAAATGACTCTCATCTACTCATCATATATATCCTACTGAACTTTGCAAAAAGCATGCAGAGTTCATTGCAGGTTATATCATTCTATGTGTTAAAGATATTGTCTAACGTGAAAAGAGCAATTTTCATAATATTATTACAATTATATTATAAAATTCGTTAATTTCATAATTTGTAATATTTCATGAAATTATGAAAATCATGTAAAGAACTTAGAACATTTCACAATTTTTTTATATATTATTAATAATAGTATTCATATATTTTTATTTTTCTACTTTGTACTTCTATACTTTTTATATTTTTTCTATCTTGTACTCCTATATTTTTATATTTTTTATACTTTTTCTACTTCGTGTTCTTATATTTTTTATACTTTTTCTATTTTATACTTTTATACTTTCTATTTATACTTTTTCTCCTTTATTTCTCTACTTTCTATATTTAGTAAATTGGAATTCTATTTTTAATTAGTATAATTATCTTTTATATCTTTTTCTTGTTTTCAATATTATATTTGTATTTTAAAGAAAATGTATAAATATGAGTTGTAGTTGAGCTCTAACTCAACATGTTGGAACTTGAGAATAAATAACATAATAAAACAAATACCTTTAACACTAAACAATTCACATTCTCCTCTCAAAAGTACACTTCAAATCTTGTAAACAAGTAGCTTTGAGACTGTATTGAGCTGATCAAAATGTTGATATTGAATTATTGAATTGATATTTTGTTATAGACTAGTCTTTTGATATTTTTGTAATTAAATATTTGGAATTTTCTCAACTAAAAACATTATAATTTCTTTTTTGTGAGAAAAATAAAGTGAAAGAGTCTTCGTTACTTTTGATATTTAATTAATTAGTTAATTTATTAGTTACTTTAATTAAATAATTTGTAAATTAATTAGTTAGTACAGTTATTTAGAGTAGTAAAAAAAGCTGCAAAAAAAACTATCCCTAGTTTTACCAAAAAGTTACAAATTTTCTCTTACTTTCTAATTTTTCTAATTAATAATCAAATTTTAAAACTTAGTCCATAGCCAATACTTCTAGCTTCAATATAAATTTTATTGATAATTATTAAATTTTCTTTTGCAGAAGGTAAATACGATCCATATTAATAAACTAAAAAATTGAATATTTATCAAAAATATATCCAGAAATTGCACTATATCTAATTAAAACACTATTACTTTATCTTTTTCCCCTTTCAAACTATAACAATTTCAATAGAAATTAATATAAAACTTAGAATTTTTATATTCTTCTCATATTTATTTAATTATCTCTTCTAACTCTTATTCATATTTATTTGCTAATTACTCAATTAGTGAAAAATATGTAATAATATCTATTATTATATAACTTTAAAACTTTTTGATTTTGATTGATTAATTAAAATAATAAGTATTATATAAAAACTAATTAATCAAATTATATTAATTATCTTTGGACTTGTAATATTTTTTAATTAATACACTATTAATTATTGAATTAGATAAAAATTTGATTATATTAAAAATAAAATTATAGAATTATATATGTAATTTTATTAATAAAATTAAAATTTTTGTTTTATATAGAAGTTTGTAATTTATTAATAAATATTTTTTATTTTTATATTAAACAAAAATTATAAGTTATAATTTATTATATAATTTTTTTGGATTTTTTAAAAAGTTATTCTAATTGCAAATTATTGCAAAAATTTTTATAATTAAAATATAAAATTAATTATAAAAAATTTTTGCAATAATTTTGCAATTAGAATAACTTTGTCAAAAAATCTAAAAAATCCAAAAAATATATGTTAAATTATAATTTATAATTTTTTTAATATAAAATAAAAAAATTTTATCAATAAAATTGAAAATTTTATATAAAACAAAAATTTTAATTTTATTATATTTATTAATAAATTTTTATATATAATTTATAATTTTATTAGTTATTATATTTTAATATATATTTTTTAGATTTTTAGATTTTATTTGATAAAATTGTTCTAATTGTATATAAATTAATAATTTTTTATATGTTCTTATTATAAAAAATTATTAATTTTATATGTAAATAGAATAACTTTGTTAAATTAAATTTAAAAATTTTATATAAAGAAAAAAATTTATATTTTTATATTTTATTATATTTTATTAATAAATTTTATTTGTATTATATTATTTTTAATTGTTATATATAAAATATTATATTTTGTTAATAATTTTTTGTTTTATTTTTTTTATTATATATAATAACTAATAAAATTGTGAAATTTATATATAATTTTATTAATAAATTAAAATATTTGTTTTATATAATAGTTTTCAATTTATTAATAAATATTTTTTATTTTTATATTAAATAAAAATTATAAATTATATTTTAATATATAGTAGCTAGCAGACTTATGAAATTATATATACAATTTTATTAATAAACTATAGTAAAAATTAAAAGTTTTAATTTTATATAAAATAACTAATAAAATTATATATGTAATTTTATTAATAAAATATAGTTAAAATTAAAATATAATATTAATGAATTATCTTTTAATAAAATGAATTAAAAAAATAAAAAATTTTGAATATATATGATTGATCCTTTTTCAATAAAAAGTTTGTAATAACCACAAGATTTTTTTGCAATAACAGAAACAGAATACATAAATAACATCAAGTGTAATAGCAACTCGTTACTATAAAACAAAAAAATTAACTTCATAAAAAAAATCACAAAACATATGATGAAAAGGATTATGTTTTTAATATTATAAAAAAAATTACCAATATTTTTTTTTAAAAATTTAAGTCGTAAGCATATATTGACAATATTATTATTTATTATTTGTGTTTTAAGCGTGTTTTTTTTGGTCCACCACAATTCCCCCATTCGTCAAAATACCCCCTTTCACCTTATGATTCAAAAGTATAATACGAATTGTTATTTATAAAATATAATACATGTACATTTTGTTTTAATTTTTCTTGTTACACATTACGTATTTATAACAAATAAATATTCGCATAAGAATATCAGCATCAATTTTCTCAATAGCTTGATTGAAATTTGTGTGAAATAAAAATTCATATGATTGAAAAGCTATAACGATAATAATAAAATATAACGATAACGATAACGATAGGCTTTATATTTATAGCTTTCAATCTAATTTGATTACTCTGAAAACAAACAAACAAACAAAATATATGTAAATAAATAATTTAATACTATAT
Source organism: Ambispora gerdemannii (assembly GCA_910591945.1). Lineage (NCBI taxonomy): Eukaryota > Fungi > Glomeromycota > Glomeromycetes > Archaeosporales > Ambisporaceae > Ambispora > Ambispora gerdemannii. The sequence goes on along the minus strand of CAJVPL010000616.1, from coordinate 9,975 downwards.
ATCACGGTACCCCCCCCCCCATGTATAGTACTCCCACCCTTTTTTAATAATACATTATTAATAGGCTTTGACCAGAATTTGCAATATCGATATACTGGGGGTACTGTGGCCATGATATACGTACGGTACTATTGATTAATTTATTTCGTATATTCAATACAAATCATTGTATAATCAATATATTTTTGATACAAGTATCGGTATATAAAGACTGACCGCTTATGAAAATTGAAATAAATATTAATTTCATTCATGATCATTCAAATAATATTGCGCATATAATTATTTCTAGCATTAATTCAAGAATATTAGCACTTTAAAGAAGATAAAAATGTTTTCATTCTCAAAAGTAACTTCTTTCTTCGACTACTCAAACATCAATTGCTCCATCAAATCCTTCGACAATTACTGGAATAGAAAGACTAGCAACAGCGATGAAAACAGAAACGATAAAGTATTTGCTACTGAAGTATACCCGTCAGTTTTCCTGCCTTCGTCACAATCATCTTCAATATATGGTACAATACGTATCAAATCTGGTCTCTCATCAAAAAGTAGGAAGCATTTAAACGAACGACCGCATTTAGTTTACATCTCTAGTGATTTTAATAAATATCCATCGGAAGAGAATAATGAATTCAATTTACCTAGCAATTTCATTCAGAAAAAAATACTTCATCAGGAAAATTCTGCCATAAAGCGTCGGTCGATGATATTGGATACAATCAATGAAGATCTTGCTCATGAAGGAAAGGATGCATCTAAACGCAACGGTGGCTCTCAGAAACTAAAAGCTCGCTCGTATACTAATATTTACATGTTGCAAAAGCAGCATGAAGAACTATCTCGTCGTGAGGAAACGGAAGAATTATAATAGCTTCGAGTATTTTTTTTCGCATTCTATAAATAATTTCTATTTTTTACGTTACCAGTGTTGGCAACTTTATATGTTTAATTGGTTTAAATTGGAATTGGACATATATTCAATTGGTCCAATTGCGAACACTGAAATTTAATACGTTGTATCTCATTGATTTATATTTACTTTTCATATATAATAAATATAAATATCAAGAACTATGATTATCTCATTTTCTTGAATTTCCATCTTTGCACTTTGATTATCTGAATATTATAAAACACTCCTTTAAATGCACTAATTGTTGTTAAAACTTTATTAGCATTAATCGAATTAAAGCCAACCTTCCATGAAATGACTTCTTAATCAAAGCTCTGGAAAATGAGTCAATCTATAAGAGTGAAATTATTTTACAATTTATTTTGAATTGTGCGAGATTCGGGATTTTACAGATGTATATATACCGATACGTTTACACCAGATTCCCCGACAACTGATTCACTGACTCCCCATTTCTCCGACACCATTTTACTGACATGAGATTTCGCCGACGTGATACTTCACCGACATGATATCTGCAAGAATAAGCACCGAATATAGAAATAATGAAGATTTCAGTATAATGATAAGTGACCGTTACGTTATATTACAGCTCTTACCTTTCTGCCCTCTTCTGAAATTCCAGCTGTTTTTGATCAAATCAAGTCTTTATTACCTTTAAATGCTTCAATATTTTGAGGATAATTATGTTCATGGAAGAGTTAGATGGCAGCTTAGAAATGGATTTGTATTTCATGCTTCACCATTATTCCACCAGTATTCTGGTCTGCATATGAACTTGTTGAATCTGCTATCCTAGGACACAAAATATAGTTGAAGGATGGCATCATCAGTGGAATGTTTTAATTGGAAAAGCACATGTTGGTGTTTATACAATTATTGAAGAAATGCGCAAAGAACAGCAACAGATACACAAATAGAGCGTATTACGTATTTACGGAGAATCTCGACCATCTCAACGTAAATACTATATTGATCGTGAAAAACGTATTTTATCAGTTTTTAATAATCTTTCTCTTATTGATTGTTTAAGAGGAATTGCTCATAATAAATTTTTTTATTTTGATATTATTAAATTTTTCATTTTGATAATTTAATTTATATTTTGATAGAATTTAATTCCCCATTTCGATGCAATTTCAACTTTTTATTTCAATGCAATTTTAATATTCTGTTATGATACAATTTATTATACAAAAATAAAACAAATTAGGATAATATAAATTATGCAATACAAAAGTAAATAATGTTGATAGAAAATCAATGTTAAGAGAATATTAAATGTATTTCTATATAATAACTAAATCAAAAATTATTGTAAATAATATCATGTCGGTAAGATATCATGTCGGTAAAATGGTGTCAGAGAAATGGGGAGTCGGAGAATCGGTTGTCGGGGGGGGGGGGAATTCTACCATAACCCTCGTGAACCGATCCAGACTAATCCAATCCAACCCTACAGCTTCATTATAAAATTTGGGAATACAGTAACTATTTTTAAATGAAAAACTTCCTGCTTTCATATGTCAAATCACTGTATTTGCATGAATATCCATAATATGGCAAGAGAGAAAGAAGAAATTACTTCGATCAAGTAAAACATTAATGAACTTCTTGTATTTATACACGATCTCACGTATTTTTGTTTAGTGTCACTGTTTCTAAATAGATTCAATTTTCTCAAAAAACCCGGTACTTTCGCAACTAAAAAACATTAATATAACAACTAATTATAACACAGTATGCCAAAAAATGACTGGACTAAATATAAAATTACAGCAGCAAACTTACATCCGATTTAAACTAGTCGTTTTGTATTGAAGCTAAATTAAAGCATTTTATGTTAAGTAAAATACTAAATGTGTTATTAAATTAAATACGTACACGTATAATGCAGTCAAACTCCACATACGTAGTCACACAGTCAACCCCCATATGTAGTAAATTTAAAAAATTTGGTTTATCGAGGCAGGGTTTACTATATATAACTGTTCTTGGATCCAAATTCGGTTTATCCAGGTTTTAATTCCCGATTTTGGTATCTACTTTGAATTATTCGTATAAATCTAAGTTTTTCCACCAATTTTGGATATCACCAAAGGGTTTTTCTCGAATAACTGAATTCCTAAATTTAGACTTGGTTTGTTCTTGTAAATCAAAACAGAAATTTATTAATTTGTTATGTCTCAAATAGAAATATTAAGAAAAGAAAGCTTTACAAAATTATTCAAACATTAAAAGCTGCCAATTGAAAATTCAATAATTTCGTACATACAAATCACGTAATCATTATGTATACCCAAATTTGTTACAGTATTCGATTGGACGACGATAGTGGCTAACAATAACATTCAAAAACAAAAAAGCATGTCCAATGATAGTTCAGTAGTACGTACGTACATGTAATATCCTTCTCGCGTTTTTTTTGCCATAGATAAACAATGAAGCTTCTTTAAATTACATGTGTGCCATAATTATTTGTTAAACTCTGAATGCAGATAACGATAATTGGTTCAAAGGGATTTTTTGTCAGGTCCGTTTTCTTACTCTTAATTTTACATAAAATAAAGTTTGTTTTTTTATTCCGAAATAAGAAAATCTTCATGTTCTGTCCTCGTCTTTTATTAAACGTTAGAGGTATTACATACAGTGGATATGATACACAAACACATGCATTAATTAAATGCAGAAAATCAAACTCTAATTCTTTGCAACCACGAGTGTTGTTGCTTGCGCACTATATCATAGCGTCTATCCTTTTGTATTTTAATATATAGTTGAAATAAAACTATTGTTGATATGCATGCAGGGGAATACGTATGTACAACTGGGCGATTTCCTATAAATGATCAAGCTCATTCTCTTTGTCGATAGGGTATTGTTTTCTTAGAAAAACCGCCACATATTCTATTTCCTAATACTAAGTAAAAGAGTTTAATTTTATAAATAGTCTCTAAAAATGGGAATAGCGGTTTCAAAAATTTATAGTAGTAAATATTTCAAGGATGATCAAAAATCAAAAAATAATCCAATGTCTCAAACGAGTTCATCATCGACACCGATAACAGAGAGTTTCTTCAATCCGCAACAGCTTATAGCAAAACTCGAGATGAAAAGAACATGTTCGAAGAGCAAAAAGAAAACGATACAAGACGAATCGACCTTTAACACTGTTTACGCGCCCATTCATGAAACATTGAAAGAAGGGGCGCTCGCCTTAGACGTAGGATGTGGGATGCACGGAACGTGGCTTACCGATATGGCTAATCATTATCCACGATCTCTATTCACAGGAATCGACAAACAACCGTTACAAGATTGTACACTACCGCCTAATGCAATTTTTAGTCACGCTAATCTTTTAGACGGCATAACTTTTCCTAAAGACACTTTTTCATACGTGCATTCGCGATTCTGGGTCGCCTATTTGAATAATGAAGAATGGAAGCTTTTGGTAGGTGAGATTATTCGTGTTACTAGACCTGGTGGGTATATTGAGATAATTGAATTGGATGTTATGACCAAGGATGCTGGAAAACAGACATCATATTTGAATAATTCATGTGAGTTCTTATTTCTAATTAATTTATCAAAATCAACCAAAAATATTAACCAAGATTTTCAGTCCTCGCAATGCTTGATGCACGAGGCATCGGATTAATGACAGATCAAATCGAAAAGATCTTATTAGATTCCGAAAAAGTTGAGATTGTAAGCAATGAAGCTCAATCACTACCAATAGGAAAATGTGCAGAAACTTCAGGCGACATGGTAATCTTTATATCATCATTGTTGTTTTTATTCATAATTTATACTCTTTAATTAATTTATGATACTTATAATATTTAGTCTTTTCAAGATATGGAACAAGGGTATATTGCGATTAAGCCATACCTTTGTCCTTACATGAAAATTAGTGAAGATGATTACGATAGTCTTGTAGCGCTTGCCAGATACGAAGCTCGAAATATGAAGGCTACTATTCCGGCTCGTCATATTATTGCAAGAAAACTTGTTTCGCCTAATGTGTAGTCAATTCTTTTAGCACTCTTATTTTTGACTATCGTCATTTTTATAATAATTCGAGGATTTAGTTTGTCACTGACCCAGTTGGTTGGCCTTTAATATACAAAGAGTCGTCGGTATCTGCTTTTAATTTGAATAATGTTCAATAATTTTATTGAGAATCCTTTGCATTTATTTTTCACTTTAATGAATCCCAGCAATCACAATTTACATGTACATATAATCCATATTCTGCGTTTCGCGAAGTGTGACCTAGAAAATTGTAATTTTTGCTTAATAAATTATTTGTGTGAACTAATCGAAAATTTAACAAATTAAATGTATTATCGTTATCGTTATATATCTATATGTTAAAAGAAACAGAAACAGAAAATCTCTAAGAAGTCGAATGTTCACTATGCCGGACCGACATTCTCGCGAAAGCTACACGGGGGAGGAATCATCCCATAGGTGAGAAACCACATCAAAGAAACGAATTATTTATTTATTCATCTTATCTCAAACTAATATTATAAAGTTGAACTTTGAGCATTTTAGTTCTTTTTGCATATAATTGTTTGCACCATATACGCGTCTTATATTGTGCATATCAGCATGAATTTCGGCAAGATACTTTTTCAATAGTCATATAGTTGGTGACACCTATACCTTTTATATTTTTAAAATTCGTGTTCGAAAAGAATGTGAAGTTCTATCATAGGAATTTCTAAAAGGTAATTCACGTGTTTGATCAGTAATCTAAAAAGGGAATACCGAACGTGAATACATACGTATCAATACAGTTAAGTTCGATAAACCGAAGGCCTCGGGTTATTCAAAAATAAACTTCGCTTAACGTTATAAAGTACTATTTCTATTATTCTTCGTTATATCAAGCTCTTTGTTAATAGATTAGTTCCTGAAAATTCTTCGTTTTAACGCGAGTTCACTTTATCGAGGGTTCGCTTTATCAAACTTTAACTGTATCGATCCAACTACAGTTAAAGTTCTATAAAGCGAACCCTCGATAAAGCGAACTCGCGTTAAACGAAGAATTTTCAGGAATTAACCTATTAACCAAGTGTTTTATATAACGAAGAATAATAGAAATGGTACTTTATAATGTTAAGCGAAGTTTATTTTTGAATAACCCGAGGCTTCGATTTATCGAACTTCAACTGTGGGGAAAGGAATCGATGCTTAACCAGAATCGATTCTAAACTCGATTAATCGATTTTCAATTTAAGAATCAATTTGATTAGTTGAATTCGTAAAGATATATACGTCATAATTTTACACGATTTACGCATTATCGTTATCGTTAATGATCGATTTTGTCTTAAAAATCGATTCTCAAAATCGATTTTAAAATTTTAATTCTACAAAATTAATCGATTCTCAGAATCGATTCCTATCCCTAGACGCAACAGCGCGAATTACGTATACAGTCAAACCTCGATATAACGAAACCTGGATATAACGAAATCCTTGATATAACGAAAGAAAAAAGATTTTTTTGTTTTAAAATTACCTCTATATAACGAATTTTTATCAGGAACTCGATATAACGAGAAATTTTCCAGCTCAAAAGGTTCGTTATATCGAGGTTTGACTGTATATGTACTTGTACTTGGTTTCAATTTGAGCTTTAAATGGCAATAATGTAGTTAAATACCAATCGAAATTATGTATATTAACCCAACTTTATTACGGTACAACAAAAAAAACGACGTTAAAAATTGAATGAAATCGCTGCAGAAAATATACAGAAAAACTTTTTAATGCTAGTAAGTTTTTTTGAGAGTTTGAAAATAAAGTTCTAAAAGAAAATCTCAGACACAAAATATTGCTACCACAATCACTTTATTTGGTTAAACTACCACAGACAATTCCAGAAAACAAATAATAAAGACACGATCATACACTCACAAGAATACTTGCTGTCCAAATCCCAGATTATTATAAAAGCCAAAATCCCAAACTAAAATCTCAAAGTCATACCAAATTTATATTTCAATATTTTATTATAATTTTATTAATAATTTTAAGTTAAACAAAGTTTAATAAATACTTACAATGATATATAAATTTTTAATAGCATGAAAAATTTTTCACTTTGGACCTTTGGGCTTTTGAGCAGCAAATAGCAGATACTCTTGTTAATAAAGCCTAACCAACAAACAGATCATAATGAATTTAGCAGTCATGTGTTAATAACTAAAAGAAGGTGTATGTTGGCTATACTATATACACTCGATAATCAAAAGTCTCCGGGTACTTGAAATCATTAAGTGATAGCATGGTTTTTTGGCAAGTGTCTTCTAAAATCGGAATATCTCGTGAGCTATTGTGCATATTGCCAAGCTTTTGAGCTTATTTGAATGTGTGAAACTCGAAGAATTCAAAAATATTATTTCATTGTATGATATTCACAAGATTAAGAAAATATTTGCATTTTAAAAGTGTCCAGAAAACTTTTGAGTATCTTGTGTATTATGCCTAATGAAATTCATGGAAATGTTTATTCAAAAGAAAGTTCTACAATATAGAAAAAGGACTTTTATAAAATGAAATATACCCAAATATTTATCTTAGCTAGAATAAATTGATATCCTTATGCATGTTGCCTACTACAAACCGAATTTCTATCCCGCAGCTTAGGTAATTACTATTACGTAAAAGATTAACGTTAATACAGTACTTGCATGAATGATGAGGAACGACAAGAACTAATTGGTTACAGAATTACTGCAGTAAAATTTTGTCTTCACGCTCTATTTTATATGTCAAGCTATCAAAAGCTTAACCGAACAGGGTTGCCATTACATAATATATGAGTTGTCAACTCTGACCAGTTAATTGGTTTTATTTATAAGGATGGATGAATTGCCAGTTCTGAAATCAGCTACGAACCTGGCGTTTTACATAAGAGAAAATACATTCTCTTAAGAGACCTGTTGAAGTAATGAGTGTATTCTTTGTGATAATTATGAATAGGGGATAAACCGACATTCGAGCTTGAAGTTGATTAATAAAATTTCCTTGAAATTATTAATCGAGAATCGACTTCTATCCTTATGTATGTATATTACGTCAATATATTTCTTTATATGAAAATACGACGGTGCATAGAGCGGTAATAATCAAATGTCTTGTTTCTACACGATAGTAATGTCAACCGATTTTTTCTTTTGTAACTAACAAAGTCCAAACTTGTACCTTAGTTTTTTCACGATAAGTAATTCACTATAAATACCAAAATGCATTAAACACATTCAAAACCTGTCACTGTGATACTGTGTAATATAATAGAACTGCTTGTTATTATCGTTTACGCTTTTATTATTTGTGAGATATTGTTATCAAACTTTGTTTGAACTTGCTGTGACGTGATATTTGTTAACGTTATCATGATCATTATTGGTAATGTAATACATGTACATGTATTACATGTTATCAAATTGCGTCATCTATGAACAATTTACATGTCTTACGTATTTAAATAAACTACTACAGTACGTAATTACCGTTATCGTTACTATAATATTCCTTTTGGCGATCACGTAATTAAAAAAATGCCAATTTTATTTAATTGTAAAATTTATGTTCACATCTGTGAAGATTTTTATCTAAGTCTGACAATAAGAATAAAAGAAAACAACAAAAATAATATTTTTGACCAAAATTTTTGCACCTTTATCGCATGAGACCAGTTTAAGTGATTTGAATATAACTATTATGCAATCACTCACCCTCTAAAGTCATACTGTTCCTAGCCACTAAATCTGTGACCATTAATAAAAACATTCTACATGTATATAGGCACACTTCGTTATAGTCACATAATTACCGGGTCCCGAGAGTGTGACTATAGAGGGAACACTGTATTTTTTTATTGGTTGTTTGCTAGTTTAATTTGGAAACTTTCATTGAAGTACAGATAATTCATCGTATATGACATTATTAATTAATTTTCTTTTTATATTATAAAATACGTAATTGTATGTTGGTCACAAAATATATTCATGCATATTCGAATCTTCTTTGAAACTCGCGTTACAGAAGATCTCATATGCAATTTAATTTTTTTGTAACAGTACAGTTCAAGGAAAAATTTGCTCCGACAATATTTCAACCCGTCTATACATGGATAACGTAATGAAAAATCTTCTCACAAAGCGAATATAAAGAATGCCGCAAAGATTAAATTTTAGAAGTTAATTCTGTATACATCCATAAACTTGAATATTTTTGATATTAACTACTGTATTTAACTAACAACCGATTTAAATAGAAATATATTATACATAATATATAATATAAAAGCATAGTATTTGTACTTAGTCATAATTAAAATAAATATTTTTCCCCTAATAACCAACTGGTTCTTATGAGATTTGATGAATACGTTGATGAGTCCTTTGATGTCTTCTGAGTTCGTCAGCTCGGGCAAATTTACTTTCGCATCCAGAAAGATTGCATTTATACGGTTTTTCTATCAGATGAGTTCGTATGTGTCGTTTTTTATGTTCTAACCGATAAAATTTATGGCCGCAAGTTGTACATTTATATGGTCGTGTAACGGGTTCAAAAGCAATGAGTGCCATTTAAAGATAAAGTGTCAAGTTCAGAAAAAAGGTTTAATAAAAAGTGCTGTCAATGATAAATCATCAAAGTTTTTTATAAATCCTTTATTTTGATAGAAACGAGAGAAAAATACATGTACTTGCAAAAATTAAAAAACTTAAATTCTTTTTATATTTTTTTCGTGTAATTCTTTTTGGTTTATTTTTCCATATATGGCTTATTTGTGTTGTGCACTAACAACATGTAATTCTCATGTTTAACTCCCGTATAGCGATAGCGATACACGGGGTTTCTGTTGGTCTGAAGATCGTTATTGTTATACATGTACATGTATTTACAAGCATTTTCTTTAACTTATTCATTGAGTTTAGAATATCTAGGACATGTAGCAACATTTGCTTCATACATGTATTTTGTTATAAGCATTTCTTTATTTTATTCATTGAGCAGCAACATTTGCTTCA
>CAJVPL010000615.1:0-22455 GCA_910591945.1 Ambispora gerdemannii | reverse complement strand
CGGGTTATTTACTAATAGTTTATTATAATTTTGACAGAATTTAGACAGTCACTAAGAGATTTTGGCAAGCAACCTTAATTTCAATAGAAGAAGTTATTATTAAAAAAGCATGCAAAATTATCAATAAATTGAAAATAATATACAAAACAGCTCTTAAAACATTTAAAAAGTACAAATCAAACAAAAAAAGTAGTATGACAAAAAGAAAATACTAATCTTATTTCAAATTAAACAAAAAGTTTTGATAAAATGAATAAAAACTCAAAATTAGTATCATAAAAAATTTGGCAAAAAATAAAAAGATCTCTTTTATATTCATAATATCTTCAATAAAGATACATATAAATTTTATACATTAAATAGAAAAGTATTAAAGAATTTTATAATAGTAATCATCTAAAGTCATATATTAAATTCAATAAATTGAAATCAATTATTATAATTAATAATAATTGATTTGTGAAGTAAATCTCTTAAAGTTGAGAGCTCTATCACTAATTTAATATATAAATATGTAAATGAAAAATATAACCATAGTAAAAATTAGTTATAATAATATTTAGATTATGTATTTAGTTTGATAACATTTTACTTCTTTCTATTTTTTTCTATTTATCTTCTTTTTCTTTTTTATATTACTTATTTTTCTATATTTATTTTATTATCATCTTAATTTAAATATATAAATTATGTAATTTTCTTGGCAAATTTATTATTTTTTATATTAATTTAGCTTCTATTTTTTATTTTTGCTATTGATATTTTAGTATAAAATAAAATTATTTAGTTAAATTAGAAAAGAACTAATAATTTTATAATATTATTATAATATAAAAATATAAAAATATATATAAATATCATTTCTAGTTCTTTTATATAAGAATATTTAGAAATAGTTAATAATGATTGTATTTATAACAAATTTTAAATATAATTGATAATAGTAAATGGTTGATAATGATGAATTAATAAGAATATAAATATAAAATGAATATTAAATGTGTTTAAATAATAATAAAGTAATGCTAAGACTAAATATATAATATAAATTAAAATTAAAAGTGTAGTTATAAAAGATAAAGATAATATAATAATAATTGAAACTAAATTAAGATAAAAACAAAAATAAACAAAGAGAAAATAAGAGAAAAATAATAGAAAATTAATAAAAAACAAGAAAATAAAATAAATAAAACAAAAATAAAGTGAATAAAAGAAACAAAAAAAACAAAACAAAACAAAAGTTAAATCAAAATATAATCTTCTTAGTTTATTTTAAGTCAATTTTCATATTATATATATAGTAAATTTGAATTATACTGATCTATATATTATTTATATATATAAATTACAAAGAAAAATTAATAAAAATATAGATCTATAACATATTGAAACATGATAATTATTATATAATATTAAAAAAAGATTTGTGTAAAATTTATATGTCATTAATTAAATTAAGAGATAAAAATAAAGTATCAATAAGATTTAAAATATAAATTAATATGAAATTATTATAAATTAATTGGTTAAATAATAATAATAAAATTTAAATAAAAATAATACAATATAAATAAAAATTAATTGGATAAAAATATGAGTTATTACTATTGAATAATAATAAAAGAAAATTATGAAATATAGAAAAGAAAATAAAAAATAATAGAAAGAATATTATTGCATTTTTGATAATAAATATGTATTAAAAAAGTAATAAAAGATAAAATAATAATAATAATATAAGTATTAATAATTAATAAAAATCAAGTTCTTTAAGTTTAATTTAAGTTCTTTAGTTCATATTTGAAGTTTTTTCAGTTTGATTTTAAGTTTATTATATTAAATTAATTTAATTTAAAGTTAAAAGTAATTTTTGGTTGAAATTTTTTTTAGTTTAGTTTTAGTCTTATCATCATTATTTTTATCTAGTTGAGAAATATCATTTTATTGTTATAAATATCAATTAATTATAAATTCAAAGTAAATCATCATAAACAAAGTTACTATTATCATTTTGAAATATTTTTATACACAAAAGCTCAAAATGGTAACAATATAAAAGTATTTTAAAGTGATAATAGTGACTGTGTTTATAGTAATTTACTTTGAATTATAATTAAATAATGTTTACAATAAGATAAAATAATAAAACTAAATCTAAAACAAGACTAAAAAAATTTTAACCAAAAATTATTAACTTCAAAAATAAATTAAACTAACATTACTAAATTAAATAAACTTAAAACTAAATTAAGAAACTTAATTAATTCAAAAGAACTAAAAATTGAACTGAAAGAACTTAAATCAAACTTGGAGAACTTGAATTTTATTAATTATCAACACTTGTATTTATACATATTTTCATATAATAATAACATAGTAATATATAGTATAATACAATATAATGCAATTGTAACATAGTATATAATACAATAAATTTATATTATTACTATAAATCTCTTCTAATTACATGAAAAATTAATTATATTATAATTAATAATCTTGTTCTATGCTAAAATATTAATAGCAAAAATAAAAAATAAAAGTTAATAAATATAAAAAATAATAAATTTATCAAGAAAATTATATAATTAATATATTTAAATTAAGATAATAATAAACTAAAAATAGAAAGATAAGAAATAATAAGAAAGAAATAAAAATAAAAAGAATATTCTTGACTTGAATACATAATTAAAAATATTATTATAACTAATTTTATATAACTGCACTTTTTATTCATGTGTTTATTATATTAAATTAGTGATAATACTTGTATTTATTGTGCACTATTAGATAATTACCAAGTTATTATAGAATATTAGTACTATATTACTATAAAATTATCTCATACTAAGTAAACATAATATTTATTAGTAATAATGAGAGCCAATTCAACAAATAAAAAAAAATGTACTATGTAAAGATCCTAAAGTATATCAATTATATTGAAATTAAGTAATTGTAAAATTACTGTTATCAGATATTGATTGAATATTTATGTTATAATATTACTTACTAGAAGTCTGATTGTAATAATGATAATAATAATTATAAATTCAGAAGTTAACATTAGCAACAACAAAATCAATAATATTATATAATATATAATTTATATAAATATATAATATATTTTAGCTTAGAGTTAATAAGTTTCTTGTAGGATAGAACTTCAAAATATGTATAATTATATTTATATTGATTTTTGGTTTTGAAAGATAGATTGCTTATAATAAATTATTATTATTGACTTGTTATTTTATTTTTAGTTTGAATTTTAAATAAACAAAATTTATATTAAATTCGAAAATTTAGATTGAAAATACTAAACATGATTTTTTTATGGAATTAAATTTTGAAGTCTGTGATTACTTAATGAACATGTGTACTCCAGCTCACCCATGACCGATTTTCCTTTCACGTGATTTTTCCGATCCCTGACGATCTCGAAACCAATGAAAATGCGTAAATTTTTGATCAATTCGGCAAAACAAATTCGCACAAAAAAATGAATAATGCAAAAATACAGGAAATAGATGCTTAAACCTAACTTTTAGCACTAATAAAAAATGACGAGAAGACAATTTTACATATAATCTCACTCCAACTCTAACCTAACCCTAACCTTTAATACTGCGGAATGTTTCGGGTAATTGTTGTGGCTTGGAAAATCGGATCATAAAATCACGTGGGTGAGCTGGAGTAGTTTAAAATGTGTATATTTGTCTGCTGTGTTTTCATGTGCAAGAATAATATAGTTCTTGTTTTATCACTTATTAGTAAAATACAATTATTGCAATAGTTATGAATTTTGAGTTTCAAAAGAAATTTCCTAATAAATTAGTGAGTCAACAAAATAACCGTCTATTCAGGAAAAAGTTGACCTATTGCATCAATGGATGCAAAGTCTGAAAGATTTCTATGCGAGTTGGCAATCAGACTATAATACGACCATTATAGGTCATTACAATTTTTCACAAGTGTTTTACGCCTCATCATCATTAGATCGATATCAGTTATAATAAATACAACAATGCGAAAAACGACATAAGAAAATAGAAAATCCGACAACATCCCAACATATTATTTTTCCGTAAATAATAAGAACTAAATCTCGTGATCAACAATACTCTTTTCAGGCGAGAAATCAAGTCAATAGATAGGTGGTGGCACACACACACAGACACACTAAATACTTATCCTAAGAAAAATTGCCTCATAGTACAGCACGATAAAAAAGAAAATTTCGAAACGAAAACTTTATTACATTTTGACATGATACATTCCGCACCAAAACCTCGGCGGCTATCTACTGTGTCCTCCACTTCAGTATCAGTGCAAGCCAAAAACCGTCCTCAAGCAGTAAATAGTAACAATAGCACAAATTCGCCTACTACAAGTACAATTAGTTCACAGGGTGCTTCCAACCCTGAGATTTCGTGGTTACAACAACCACCTGTAAGAACAAACATCGCTGGACAACAACAGCAATATCACCAGACACAGCTCTCATCCTCAAGAGTCAACTTATCCCCACATAGGAAAACTTCTCTAAATGGGAAGAAAATAAAAGAGGATAGTAGTAGGAGTAACTCGCTAAGGTCGGTTGATAGGCTTGAATTAGCAAGTTTAGATCAGAAATCTTCTCAAAATTCGCCATCGGCTAGCTCTGCTTCATCTCCGCAAAGAAAATCTATATCGAAAAGTAAAGAGGAATCAAAAATAGAATCCACAGAAACTAGCTCTTCGAAGCACTCAAAACATCAAAGTAAAAAGTACAAGGAACAGCAGGCAGAAGTCATGAAAACTTTTAAGAAATTGCAGTCGTATGAAAGTGAACTTGCAAGTCAAACAAATGAGACTATAGCAAGAATGAATACTTTATTTAATATAACGCAAACTCTGCCCGGAAAAGAAAATGATAGTGATGAAGATGCATTTGGTACAATCGATGATGTACACAATAACAATACTAGTCGCAATAATTCATTGTCAAAGGCTTCTCTCGTGGGGTGAGTATTCAAACAATATCGAGTACCAAGTCATTTACTTGTACTCTCTAAAAGATCTGAATGATTCATTATTATCTCCACAGAATCAATGAATAGATAGATATATAAATAAACAAATAAACAAATAAATAAATAAATAATAATCGATTGTTACATTCTCTTACAGTATTACAAAATTCAGTTTATAAAAAATTAATTATAACGCTCTTTATTCTCATAGAGTTGATAATAAAATACGCCGTTCAACTTCTGCTGCTAAAAAACGAATAACGACAAATTCCTCATCATCCACAACTCGTCCAAAGTCACTATCACGACATCCTAGTTCTATGGAAATAAGTCACCCGAATGTAAATACAAACTCACATGGAAATGAATCTATTACTTCGGTAGGTCGCCGAAGAACAAGTACAGCAGACGGGATTCCATTATTGAGGTCAAGTAGTTATGGTCATAATAGATATTCTAGTGACATTTCTGGAATTGGGGTCGCCGTTACTACAAATTCACGAGTGGATATGTCTGAAAAAAAAGCATTAAAAGAGACACGCTCTAATGAGAGATTAGCGCATTTAATGCAATTACATGATCCAAAAAAAAAGGAGAAAAAACGTGCAACTTTAGATCCATCATTATCGACAAAAACTAAATTTTCATTGGAAGATTATTCAGCTCCTTTGCGACGAAGGGGAACAATTGATTTAAATTTGACAAAATCTTTGCCGCAATCGAGTGTATTATCTAATGAATTACTCGATGATGATGAGTTGAATAGAATGGATGATACACCGTCTCCAATGTTTCCTGGTGTCACTCGCTCTAAAACTATGCCGATACCAGTTCCAAAATTACCTTCAACGCCTACAAATTCAAAATTACCATCTCCAAGTATTCATCGCATTCACAGTAGTACGGGACATTTTCCTACCTTATCATCAATGAAGAACAACAATAATAGCAATATGAATTCATCAAAATCCGTAAAATATGATTACTCGCCGTCTGTGGATATATTATCGACATCTGCACCGAGTGTCTCAAAGCGTCGTAAGTCTGTTACATCTGGTGTCATACAATCTTCATCTAATTCATCTAGTGCATCATCAAAATCAACGAGTAGAACAACAACCCCAACTTCATCACTTGCTAACCATCGCCTTTCTCATCCGCCTCCCTTGAAATTAACACAACTGCCACCACCAGTTCCTTCGATGCCTCCAAGCATGCTTCCACAACCACGGCCTCGTAGCCAGCAAAAGCTAAATAAGTCAGAAGACCTTCCTCCTGTACCTGCATTACCTTCATCCATTATGAAGGACTCTACTAGTAATTTATCGGGATCAGATCGTAAATCTGTGATGATATCTGAACCTCTAAAAAGTGGTGAAAGTTCGCCTAAAGGTAAGAAAGAAAGGGCTTTGGAGAGTCAGGCATTCACAAAGAAACCTCCCGGTACCAGGAAAAGAGGAACGGTAAGTAATTTTTTGTTTATTATCTTTGAATTTACTCTCAAATGTATATTTTTTCTCACAAAAATTATAGACTCTTCCAAACAGTACGGCTGTTCCGCCTGCTCTTAAGCCCATGATACTACCTCCTATCAATATTCCACCAATATCTGCATCTATGAACCGAATACCTGCTCCTTCGAAAACACCTACATCTTTGGATGTTAGAACATCAATTAAATTGACAACTCCTACTTCTGCTCACACTCCAAGTTTTACAAAGATTCCTACTCCAACAAGATCCTTAAAAAGCAGCACTGGAATTTCATCTCCAAGCGGATTAAGAGGACTTCTTTCAAATCAAAGAATCTCGCCAAATAATAAATCGACTGAATTTGCGAAAAATACGCGTGTTAACGGTCGAAAAAGTGCTACAACTCCAACTCAGCTTCTAGCGGTTGCCCAAAAAAGTACCAAGAAAGCAGCAGCATCCCTAAATTTCTTGAAAACTCATTCGCCTACGAAAGCTCCAAGCCCAAGCATAAGCACCAATGAGAAACCCGCATCAAGACCAAGGCGATTATCAAATACGACTTCGTCAATATTTCCGAATAATAAATCCTCTAATGATGTGTCGAGTCATAATAGCATTACAAAATCTATTAATCTTCACAGTCCAAAATTAGGCTCTAATATGCCAATACCCAGAAAGCCTCGCACCATATCAGGGCCTGCTACTGCTAATCCTACCTCAGTATATTTGGGATCACCACTAACAGCAAAAATGAGATTAGGATTACCAAATGACTCCTCTCTCTCTATATCATCCTCTTCATCGAGTGGTACACCGAACAGCTATAAACCGGGTGATGATGAAATGTCAACGAGTGGTGAGGACGAAGCAACAAGTCTCTTGCAAAAACAAGAGAAAGAAAAAGAAAAGAAAGAGGCACAATTGAAAGGCACTCCGCCAATGACTCCAATAGAAGCTTTAAAATCAAATGCTCCGTATTTATCATTATATGAGCGTACAGAAATTCTCGATTACCCTAATGTATATTTTGTGGGGCCTAATGCACAAAAGAAAGCCGCAAGCCCCGAATTAACTGGATGTAATTTCGGTTATGATGACGAACGTGGTGATTATCTAGTTGTCACTGGTGATCATCTATGTTATCGGTACGAGATTTTAGACAGTTTAGGGAAAGGTTCTTTTGGTCAAGTCTTAAAATGCCATGATCACAGTACTGGAGAGATCGTGGCCGTAAAGATAATTAGAAATAAAAAGCGATTCCATTGTCAAGCTCTTGTTGAAGTAAAGATTTTGGAATCTTTGAACAAATGGGTATATATAATTATTTTTTTTTAATAATTTAATGATTGTTACGATTAATAATTAAATATTTTTGAAAATTAGGATCCGGATGATTCACACAACATTATTCATTTAACCGATCACTTTTATTTCCGGAATCATTTGTGTATTGCCTTTGAGCTTTTAAGTATCAATCTATACGAATTTATAAAAACCAACAGTTTCCAAGGATTCAGTCTTGGATTGATAAAAAGGTAATATAGAGTCGCTCATAGAACCTTTAACGAGTTTTCGATCTTTAAATGAATAATTTAATTTTATATAAAAATTTAGATTCTGTACACAGCTTCTCAACTCTCTGTTGTTGCTTCAGAAACATAATATTGTCCACTGTGATCTGAAACCGGAGGTATGCATATACTTAATTTCTAATAAAACATGAAATTTACGTGATCTAAATTTATTATTCTATCATTTTTTATGTTTAATGATTAGAATATATTGTTAAAGCATCCTACAAAGAGTAGCATAAAAGTAATTGATTTCGGTAGTAGCTGTTTTGAAAATGAAAAGGTGTACACATACATCCAAAGTCGATTTTATCGATCGCCGGAAGTCATCCTAGGGATGACGTATAATATGGCTATTGATATGTGGAGCTTAGGGTGTATTCTCGCTGAGTTATATACTGGTGTGTATCTTTAAAACACCGAAATATTAAAATTAGCAAACTTATGTTCTAATATGATTATCAAAAATAGGGTATCCACTATTTCCTGGTGAAAATGAGCAAGAGCAACTTGCTTGCATTATGGAAGTACGGGGTTTACCAGATAGATATCTCGTTGAGAAGAGTGAGAGGAAGAAGCTGTTCTTTGGTAAGATTGATATTTTACTGGTTTTTGATTGATTATTTAATAAACGAATATTTATTTAATTCGCTTTGCTTTGAAATATAGATTCGAGCGGCAATCCTCGTCCTATTACAAATTCTAAAGGAAAGCGTAGGCGTCCACAATCAAAGACTTTGGCACAGGCATTGAAATGTCAAGATGAAGTCTTTTTAGATTTTATATCTCGATGTTTGCAATGGGATCCAGAGAAAAGAATGAAACCTGATGAAGGTTTAATGCATGAATGGATTACAGATGTGAAACTTCACGTAATTATTATTGATTAAGAAGAATCAAAACTTGGTATTCCTCGACAAAAAAATTAATTTTTTACGTTATTACCAAATACTAATAAAATAACAGCGAAGAACATTGACGACACCAACACGAGAAGATTTTTCAACCAGAACGACCAGCTTAACTAGTAATAGTCGTTCTTCACAATTCTCAGCCACCAGTTCCATACATAATTATAACAGTAATGATTCGAATACAAATCAATCAAGCCAATCGACGACGTCGAATATCACGTCACTTCATCGCATCCCTACGTATCCTCAACCAAGACGTAGTCTAGATGCTGCACCACAAGCACCTACAACACGAGGATCGGGTATCAGACAATTTGGAAATTCAATATCGTTAGCTTCAACTAGAAATGGAAATGAAAATATATTAAGCGCAAACGGTTATTTGGTAAGTTATTTGAGTGTAAAAAAGTGCGGCTCAAGATCTAAAAAATAAAGATAAATTTATAGACTATGTAGAATCAAGATCACAATAATAAATTGAATTCAATATTTTTACCAAAAAAAATTTGTAGATTTTTAGATTATTGATCAATAAAAATTAACCTTACATTTTTTATTCATTTAGCCATAAAGACATGAAGAATTGAATGCACACGACGGTTATCAACGGACATAAAAGTGTGGGATGAAATTTTTCGATGTGTGAATAAAACGCGACAATCCAATATTATTTTAACGACAATTACAACCCTCAAAAAGACTATTATTTGCATTTTTATGTTATTAGCACGAGCGTTCAAAATTATAATCATCAATCATACTTTTAATCAATTTCATCCAATTAAAATTGGATCGCTCAACCGATATAATTGACATTGGTATATTGAAATACTAGCATTTCATCCTCCTCCTTTGTGATTCCCGTCTTTGATTATCATTTCCCTGAGCTATACATAAATTTGCTCAAAATTTCATGAACAATTAACAACTAGATAACTATATTTTCACTTATTGTTCCATTCTCGAGCGTACAAATCTTAAATTATTTGCTAATGATCTTCGTTATATAATAATGATAATGATAATAATGATAATGATAATAATAATGACAATAATAATACGAATGATAATAATAACACGAATAATAATAATAATAATAATAATCAAGTAGAAATTAGTTTAATTTAGTAGATTTGGTGTTTCTGGGGCATTATTTTTAGAAATCTTTCTAGCATTTAGAATTATGATGATGATTATTTTTTATTATAATTAACTGTTTTAGCTGACTCAAAAATTATTTTTCTTTTTTTCTTGTAAATTTTTGTTTATTTTTCCTTTTCAATTGTCTTAACAAAAAGAAGCAATCAACTGAGCATGCGTGTGAGGGTACGATTATAGTAGGAGAAAAATCAAAATGATGTTCACTTCCACTGTGGTAATTCTTTTACTGTTAACAAAAAAAATTCATTTTCTTTTTGTTGTTTTAAAAACAACATAATCTTATGTGTGATTTAATTTGTGGGGTTGATGAATGAGATACATAAGAATATATTTAAAAAGTTGAGAATAAAATTTCGAACATTGATAAATTATATAGGTCACGTGATTTCTATCGTGAATAATATTTTCGAAATATAAACAAAACAAATATAATATGAATTTAAATAAGAAAACTGAAAAGATCCAATAACCTTGTTATTCAACCAAGTAAAAATAACGATCTTTATTGTTATTCTTTTTTCTTTGAGGATGAGAAACATACTGTTATTTAATGATATTTTTTCTCTTTATGATGTTCTACAGAAAAGAAGCATGAACATAGAAAAATGTGAGAATAACATCATCAAATCATCAAAATTACGATTACGGATATTAAATCAAAATCATCAAACCCAAAGAGAAACCTACTCAAATGAAATTGATAATCAAGAAAATATCCAATTCCCAAAATCGCAGTAATGATATGAACAAGTGGCATTGCAGAGTTAGTATGGATATATTTTGCTCGATATCGGTCAGCGAGACTTTTGGGTTCCGGGATTGGTCTTGGTCCTTTAGGCACTTTTTGGTAAAAGTTAACTAAACGATTGATACGTGCCGCATCTGCGACTGAAGTGCCTACATGCTCAATTGATAAAACTGGTGGTACAGGAACTTTTGTTGTTAAGCGGCGTATTTGGATAAAGTTCATTGTGTGGGGTAATTATGCAGTAGATTCTTTAAGATTCTTGTATAAATTAAAGAGAAAATTGATCAATTAATACCATGTGGGTTTATAATCTTCAATATATTTATATCGATGTGTAGTACAGGTAAGATGGATCTGCAATAAACTCGAAAATCGGATGATGTGATATATGAATTTTATTAGCAAATTGATCTTTTTTTTTTGAGATGTATAGACCACAAATAGAGAAATAAATATATGTTTTAAGCAAAGAATAGATATAAAAGAGAAGAGAGAGGGATAATAAAGATAAAAGATCTATGTACAAGAATGAAAATAAATATCTAATTTAATCTTCCAGCATGCGGATTCTTCCAGAACCCAAAAAAAATATAATGAAAGTTGTATGAAAAATGGATCGTGCAAAAATGAGATAAATGTCAATTGTGTGTATGGTATATATACGCTTGCAGAAATCTAGGTAAACACTACACTACAACTAATCCTATAAGATAAACGATTGAATGCTCATTCTAGATGAAAATTCCCAATGAAAGATCAAACGAATCTCTCCTCTAATTTCCATGGAACAACAAATTGATGATTATTTCAAGACCGAGAATTCAAATAGCTCAGTGTTGTTATTTTACACGCGTAATGCTTGCACTGTGCTTCCGAATCCTATAGCAACGAAATCTGTACATGCTGAGCTCCAACTCAACTGACTGATCTCGCTATCTGCTTTATATGCCAAAAACGGATCTTGTTGATATTTATTACCACCACTGGTATTAGAGGACATATTATGAAGATCCCATACAAGTACTTGTGAATCGTCACCTATGAAAAATAAATAAATAATATAAATCGATTATTTTCAGAATAAATTCTTTTAATGAAAAAAAAAAAGAATATGAAAGAAGCATATATACCCCCACTACAAAGATATCCACTTTGATGAGGTGCCCAATTAACACAATTCACAGTTGCAGAGTGACCTCGTAATTCGGCAACAGGTACACAAGGAACTCGCACATCCAATATTTGGACATCAGTAGAATCCATATGAAAAGTGGCCAAATAATTATTGTCAATTTTATTAAAGCAAAGACGTAATAACGGTGATGGCTGAGGTGGAGTCATATGTGCTGAACTAACAGGAGAAGCATTTGTCTCGTAGATTATAGTAGAATGTTCTAGTGATCTTTATTGATTAAAAAAATTATAATCATTAAGTAAAATCAGAACAGAAAGAATAAAATAAGAGTAATGATATGGACAAACCTCAAATCAAACATTCTTACGCTTCCATCAGCGCCAACACTTGCAAATACATCTACAGTACCGGATGCAAAAGCAACATCATACACTTCCTTATCATGTGCAATCAGTTGTGTCTTTGCTTGAGTAGTTTCTACATTCCAAACTGTGCATGTTGTATCAATACTGGATGTGACTGCTAGAGTCGGATCAACTTCATTCCAATCAAACGATGTTAATGGGGCACTGAAGTCTGCTTTTGGCTGTTTATTATGATTGATGATGTTGTAAATAATGTCATTATAATATTCCAATGAAATGCATTGAAAAAATAATTAGATACTTACATTTGCTAATATATGTCGTTGAATTAATCGTTGATGTCGAAAACCATTATTATTATTATTTGCGCCAATATTATTATTTACTGGAAGTGCATCGTCTGTGATTTCCCATAGACGCAAATGATCGCCAGCTGTTGCTAATAAATCGGGATTTGCTGAGCCTCCCTAGAAAATAGTTTTCAAAATCATTATCAATAATAGTAGTAATAATAATTGGGTAAATCTTTACTTGCTATCCACCTTAGATGGTTCCCATAAGACCTTGGTAATCGGATATTGGTGGTCTATTTCGGCAATCTTGACAAAATCGACGTTTTGTGGGCGTTGATATGGGTCGTCATACGCAAATTCAGTCAGTGTAATTATTTGAAGCTAAAAAGAAGTGATATACAGACGAGGGTTAAATAAATTCAAGGTGATAAAACAAAGGATGCAAATTAAAAACACGCACTTGGAAGCGCGCGCACCTTATTATCGCATTCTTCGATGAAACTTCCTAGAGCAAGTCGAAAAGCTTTTTCTTGTGGACGTTTCGACCAGTCCAAACCGTAGACAGGCCAAGGAGCAATATATTGATACATTTCTTTTTTCGGCGGACTTTTAGCATCATAGCCTCTTGATATTTTTCCATTTCCGTTCATCATATTTGAGGTGTAAGGAGATTGAGGAGGAGAATTTGGCTGTTGAGTGGGAGCTGCATGAGTTGGAGGATAAGAATTTATATTGGTTCTGTTCATCATTTTTATTAATAATAATCGTAGTAATCGAAGATATTTACAGGCACGTCAAGAGTATTATGTTTGACCAATCTCGCGGAGAAATGATAATAGTAATAATATGTTATAGTCTCTGTTCCACTTGATTACATCATTACTCTACCAATGATTTTCGATAAATTGAGAAAGAAAAGGCAACTGTCAAAAAACTAAAGGGCGCATATAGTTATTTTCTACCAATCACTCCCACAAATCATGTGTCAACATGCGAATCATCATGCACATGAGCGTTTTGTGTCATCGAAAAATTCATGGTTTTTCCGATAGAACTCGCAGTGATGGGTAAATGAATTAACGATTATCTTAAAAAGAGAGAATATTATTAACGTTAATAACGAGAACTCATTTAATTAATTAATTGTTTGAACTTCTTCCATTAAAGCTAATTCGACATGTGGTCGTCTTTGTGTTTTTTTCGTAGTGACTTCCGATTGGCCAATTAAATTCAAACTAAACTCCCTGTTACGTGGGAATTAACTATTTATAATATAATTATTTGTACAAAATCTAAAAAAAGCTACCACTTCTCAGAATCCGTGTAGCTCTTTATAATTTCCGGTTCCGAATAAATCAATAGCCCTGTTAATCAGGTTGTGGACTTGGCCAATCCCTCCAAATATATAAATATTTATTGCCGATTTTCAGAAACTTGTGATCTTAGCAACAAAAAAATGATTTTACCCGGCGAAACATCAACAGCAAAAAGAAGTAAGAAATGGAATCCCAGGCTTATAAGGTGAATGATGAATTGAATGATCAATTATTAAACGATTTTATTAATGAAGATATTATTCTCCAAGGTTAACTACGATTGTTGTTTCGTTACCGTTACTTGTGGTTACCAGTATGATTCTTTATAAAAGACGTATGTATGAAAGGGAATAAATCTTATTGGATATTTTTATTCGTTTTTGATTTTGATTCTTTTTTTATTTCGGAAAAGTGATACTTGGACATCAGCCTACACCACGTGTACCGATAAACCTAAATTCCGTATCGAGATCCAAGTCTAAAGCTTCAGACACCAGTAACAATAATGAATGACTAATAACACCGTCAGTAACAAATATACAAAAAAAGCTTTATTAATGTTAAAAATTATATATATACTATGCAAAAAAAGGTCTTTATTTTTCAAAAATCAAATAAATGATCATTTTTTAATAGTTCAAACTAAAATAAAATGAACGATCATTTTTGAATTGTTCAAAAATAAAATAAACGGTCATTTTTAATTGTTCAAAATAAAATAAAATAAAATAAAAAATAACATTTTTGTTTACAATCTAAAATCAATTAGATGTCTAGCAAAAATAAATAAACCAAAATAAATGTTTTTTATGTTGTTGACGTTATCCCACCGGCAGTCACCTGACAATCTGGAAGTTTTATCCCAGGTTTAAATGATCTATCAGGATTGAACAATCCCCAACTCCCCTCAAGTACTGTGAAGTAAGCCTTCTTCCAGGGCGTATCAAACGCTTCAAAATAATAATATTTTGTTTGTTTGGTGTTAGCAGTACAAACATAAGTATCCAAAAATGTTTGTAAATTATCGACGCTGGCGACTGCATCACGCTCCGATGTGCCATTCGTCGGCCATCCAATTTCCGAAATTACGGCGGGTTTTCCTGCTTCAGCAGCTGGCTTTACATCAAAGTTTTGAAAGAAATCGAATGTCCAAGTTGCTCCAATGTTGACGGATACACCACCAAAGTATGGGTGTACGTTTGCAAATATTACGTCACTTCCGGCCACGAATGCTTTATCTACATTCGATCCGATGTCGGATGTGAATACTGGGGTGTTTGCATTGGGGTATTTGGCTTTTATTTTATTTCTTACATCGGCAATACGTGAATTTAGATTATCGATGGTGACTTGTTTACGGAATATTGCTGCACAGAAACAATAATCCAATATTATTAATATTAAGAAAAATTAGTGATTACTTCATCAATAGATCGTTAAAAATAATACCTTCGTTTCCGACAGAAACTCCTTCGATTCTAGAAATTCCATGTTGGTCTAGATTATTAAAGAGGTCGTTATATTGTCTTGTATAAGTAGTTTCATTTCCATCAACCCATACTGTGGGAACCACCGTCATATCGAGTTTCAATAAATCAATCGCCTGAACTGTAAAGTTTAACATGTTACAATCCATTCCATAAAGTCTTAGACGATTTGTTAGCTGAGATAAAACTTTAAGATCCTCTATTGTATCGCCCAAAGTATTGGTACACCAAGGAAACAGGGCAAGAATCGGGCCATAGTTTATACCATAAAAAGATTTATGTAGTCGAGGGTCAGGAGTTATCGTTAAATTCACAGGTTTACCGTCATTGGTATAATAAGGTCCGTCGGGGTTTGAAGGTAAATTAGCACCTTTTCCTCCTCCTACACCACTATTTCCACCACTGAATCCATCAGAGTTACCCCTGGAACCGGAATTCCCACCACCAGAAGTTCCTTTATGCATAAGAGCATAGACGACACCAGCAACCACCGCAATTATTACAAGTATCCCCACCGTAGATACTATCAAACGTGTTTTTCGTGAAGCACGTTGTTGCTTCTTGAGCCATTCACTTGCGTTTGGGTCAACCATTCAAATATATATATACTAAATGTATAATATATGTATACAAGTGGACAAGAAATAAAAAGAATGAAAAACAAGTTAAAAAGTTAGGAATTTAAAATTTATCATATATCGATATACCATCATTTTTGTCTGTTAAGTCTACCGTTTTGAGCAATCGTAATTTAACGATAAATAAATGATAGTACAATGCATACTGTAACGCTACACAAAAATTTTCATTTTAATGATCCAGTGGGCGTCAAAGAAAATCCTTATTTAGATGTATTATGCACTAATAACTTCCACTTAGAATTTCAAATACGAAATATATCTACTCTATAAGCTAACCATAATAAGTGTTTTTTTTAAAAAAAGAAAGGAGCCACACGAAAAACAGGCAAGGAGACCGTTGCAATAGAAACGTCAAAATTACAGCGTGAAGATCTAGCTCATCTGTTCGGAATGCTTGGCACTTTTATTGAGGCTACAAGATAACAATGCGTTCGCGTTAATAATTTTAACCAAATTTGTTCAATAAATAATTGCTTAATTAATTTTCTTGACATCCGGACGAATAATACAATAGATCTTTGATAGGAAATTGATCATTTAATTTTTGAACCATTTCCTCAACATTATAAAACGATGTTGTGATTCCATGTTCGAGAAATGAATAAACGATGTCAGTATTACAAGGATTACATTGCAACGATGCATTATCCAATGTTTTTTTGTCATATGCTTTCATTAAATTTCAAGATTCAATATCGATAACGATGAAGCATATTTCTTTATCACGTTCTAGTTTTTCTTATTTTTTCTTATTAGTTTTTCTTCAATTATTTTCTCTGCATTCTAATTTCATACTGATTCATTTTATCGTCATATTTAATTCATTCTAATTTTTTCGAGTATTATACCTGTTACTTTTTTTTGAAGAAAATTCTTTAAGGCGGTGGATACCGAGAAGAAAGTATGAACGCGATTGGCAAAATGTACACGCTAATCTTTTCCTTAATTAGATCACTTAACGTTAATTCGAAATAGAAAACCACGATATGCATGGATTGAATTGATCGGGTTCTTGTGTGCACAGAAGAGAGAGAAGTTTGTATATACATGTATATATATATATATATTAAGTTATTAAGGCTTAAACATGAGTTACGGTGCTATTCCAACTTCACCTACTGGTGAGAGCTCGACTGACCCGAGCATTACGACAGCCCTTCAACAAAAAGACAAGAAAAAAGCCGATCAACCAAATGACAGGAGAGAACGTAATACACAGCCAAATGACAGGAAAGAACATAATACACTATCTCAAGAAAATCTTGCAGAATTCCTAGAATCAAAAAAAGCCCACTGGTTCATTCTTCTTTTGGTAACAGTGGATTTTCTCACTGTAATTACCGTAATTTTCATTACACTCTACGATCAGGAAAAAGAAGACTCCATGCTCATTGAAGTATTACTAGAAATTGGTTTTGGAATCAACATAATATTTGTGATTGAAGTGATCTTGAAGTTTATCGTGTTTGGATTCCCGTATTTCTATACAGGAGAATTTGGATTCTTACATGGATTTGACGCGTTTATTGTGATTACCAGTTTTGTGCTCGAACTGTTTCTTAAAGGAAAAGAAGCAGAGATTGTGGAATTGTTGTTGTTGTTTAGATTTTGGAGATTAGTTAAAGTGTTGGGTTCTGTGGCAATTGGAGTTGCAGAGTATGATGAAGCACATGATGTTGCTAGAGAAGCACATGTTAAAGGATTGAGAGCAGGATTTCGTAATGTTTTGAATGAGGTTAATACTATTGCTGACGAGGATCGATGGCCTGAACAAAAGAAAGCGAGAGTATTCGATTTAGTCGAAGATACTTCGATTATTCCCAAATGAATTACATTTTTGTTACTATCAATTTTATTTATTCGTTAATTTTATTGTATTTCATTCATTCATTCATTCATTTCATTATATTTATATCATGAATTATTATTATCACATGTATGTAAATGAAATTATAATAATAATAATAATGATAGTGTGCAAGTGAGATTTATTATCGTTATGATTTACTATGATTAATCTTGATTTGGAGCTAAAGCAATCACGTTAAATCGACTTTCATTTGGATTTTGATCGATAAATTTCTTTATAGCTCGAGCAGAATCCGACAATAAATCCGAAGAAGGACCGTGATTAAACGGATAAAGTCTTCTACCATCCAACTCGTACAAGAATCCATCTTTTTGAATGAAACAAGTAAAGTGTAAATCAGTGTCCGTATGAACTCTACTCTGACCATGTTCAGAATGTTCCCGATGCGCATGTTCTAATTCCTCGTCTTCCTCGAGCACTTTGGCACGCTCTTCTGGTGTCAATTCACGAGTTTTCTCAATCAATCGCTTGAGTGGACCATCTTTGAGATTAATCGCGTGTGTATTATTCGCCAATGAATGCAATAATCCTATAGTTCCACACGCGTTTGGTATCGTTTGCTTATAGAAAATCAAGTCTTTTGGTATTTTTTGGGTGTCAATTGTCTCTTGTAGTGCTACGTCTTGTTCTCTACGAAGTTTTTCGCTGGCTTCCGTTACTGGGAACAAGAGAAAAAACAGCAATCACGGGTTTTGGAATCATTTGTAAAAGTTCTTGGTCTAGTCCAAAGACGTCGGTGTAAGCCCAGTCGGTGGGACCACCCATTTTACGAACATATTCGTTCAGTACTTCGGGATTTGACTCCAGGGGAATCCAGTTGGATTTTTTGGTGTGGGCTTCAGTCATTTTTTAGGAATTTAGAGAATTTTTAGAACGCAAAACATCCCTTTTATATTTATATTCTTAGAATGTTCGAGAGAATGATGTAAACGATAAATTTAACGTAAGCATAATACCGTAATTCACAAGATGATGTAATTCAAATAATGTAATCCATCCAATGATTGATTATAAATCGGGCCAATTAGAACACAAGAAACTATATAAAATCACGGCATTGACGCATTTCTTAAATTGGTTGTCATTTGTAAAAATGTCTGATCAGGTATATATTATATTGTGTAAATTAAGAATATAAACATGATTGATTTATTTGATTGATTATTATCAAAGGAATATAATGAAGAATCTGATTTTATCGAGCAAGATGACATCGCCGAGGAACAATTGATTCATGATCTTAATATAATGTCAGTAGATGAAGAAGAGGGTGGTGATGATGACGGTATAATTTATTCATTTTTCGTTTTTCTCCTATCTGTTATGGAAATTAATTAATTGTCGTTTGATTGATCAAGAAGAAAATCAAGAAGAAGAAGATCAAGAATTAAAAGATGATTCTGTACAGGGATTTTTCTCGCATCATGGTTGCTATTATTATGATTATTACTTGACCTTTAACATATATATATATATATAGATTAATATTAATATTTGCACGTCACAAATACAGAACCAGTATACAGCATCGATATAAATCCAATTGATGAGAATATAATAGTTTCAGGTGGTGGAGACGATAAGAGTTATTTATGGAGAGTTGATACAGGACAACAATTATTCGAATTATCAGGTATATTAACAAGTTATGAGTAATCAATATACTTTAAAATTGTCCTGATAATATTTTTGATTAATAATAGGACACACGGATTCTGTAACATCAGTGATATTTAGTACCGATGGTCAATACGTAGCTAGTGGTGGTATGGATGGGAAGGTACTTGTTTGGCAAGTAGGAACAGGGGAACTGGTAAACTCTTTGGAAGGTCCCGATGAAATTATGGTAGGTTTCTATTATATTTTAAAATCTTCTTTATATTTATTATATAATACAAACATTTGTTATTTCTACATAATTAATAATAAAAAAAAAGTGGTTGAATTGGCATCCTAAAGGTAACATACTTCTTGCTGGTGCCAATGATACGACAATATGGATGTGGCAAAGTAATTTTTTTTCATTATTTATTTAATATTATATAATAATAATAATAATAATAATAATAATAATAATAATAATAATAATAATAATAAATCATTTTCCAATAGTTCCAAAAGGAACCGTGATGAATGTTTTCGCAGGTCACTCATCACCAGTGGCAACCGGTCAATTCACACCGGACGGTAAAAAAATTGTGACTGGGTCTGACGACTCAACGCTTATTGTATGGGATCCGAAATCTGCTGCTGCTGTGTTAAGAATATCAGGTGAGCGTGAGCCTTTGTGATTATATTTGGCTTTATATCTTACATATTATAATTTTTATGATTTTTAAGGTGAAGATGCTCGATTCCATAACGGAGCTATCACTTCATTAAGAGTAAATAAAGATAGTTCGTTAGTAATTACTGGGTCCACTGATAATTCTGCCAAATTGTTGAATATTAATAATGGAAACGTAAGTTATTTGTCTTTATATATATTTTTTGAATTATATACCACGTTTTCTAAGAAATTCCTCCAGTCAGACCTCCTTATAGTCACCACGATCGGGAACATAGGAAAAAGGAAGTGTGACTATAAAATAATTTTTTTACAAGTTCAATAATAACTCGGTACCAAACATAGGTGTGAATACAATGGAGTTGTGACTATGAGGAGTGTGACTCTGACTGTATACGGCATGGCCATTGTATAGATAATAGTATTAATTACCAATTTACATATAGATTCTTGGTTCATTTGAGAACCATACAGATTCCGTGGAAGCTGTGGGATTTTCCAACAGGTAAATGCATTCTATATTGATATGAATAGATGTACTTAAGTGACACACACACTAAATAACAACCACCACCTAGTCTCCCACTAGCAGCCACCGGATCCGTCGACAACTCATTAAACATCTGGGACCTAAATACCCTCCGACTCCGACAAACAAGTCATCACCAAGACGCAATTACAAAATTGAGCTGGCACGATGCGTCTTCGTCGTCTCCCCATCTTATCACTACTAGCTCTGTGGATCATACTGTTCGCGTTTGGGACGCGAGAACTGGTGATTGTGTGCGAGTTTTTAGCGGACATCAGGATTCGGTGTTGGATGTGGGAGTGTCAAGGTCGGTTTGTTTGTTTATTTTGTTAAAATGTCTGTTTTGTAAATTTCTCGCGTGAATAAATTTCTCACTTAATTTATCGTCGTTGTTGTTATTAGGGATGGAAAAACTATTATTTCGGGTGGTGACGATGGAGTCTGTCTAGTATTTAAATTGTAATAGAAAAAAATATTTAGATATTTAATGACACATTACCTCTCCTTAACGACTATTTGGCGTTGTGACCAGAAGACGAGAAATAATATTTTTTGGAATGCTCTTAGATATTAATGAAGAAAACCGGTTTGCAAATTGTCACAGTCGAGATTCATCGATAATACAAAGTGACTTCTGGAAAATCCTTATTTGATTTTGTTAATTTAATGCTTTAGATAATAACAACAGAGAAATTCTTGATTATTATTCATAATGAATAAGATAACCTTGTTATATTTTTGTCAAATCAAGATTTTATTTAATTTTTTAAGTAACTTGCTCGTTGCTTGAATTTTGATAAAAGATCAATAATTTTTATAATAAGAGCTTTTTTTTGTATACTGAAATATAGTCAAAAAATTTACCAAATGCTAATACTGATATTTATTATCGTTATTTATTAATTTCATCAAAACCTAATTGAGCTTTATAGTTAACGCGCGAAGAGATTTGGATCTTCGAGAAAAATCTATGCACAATTTCTGAAAAATGACTTGTAAAAACATAAAATTATAAATTAATTTTGGATATTAATTTATCAATAAAATATCTTTACATTTCATAAACAAATTGCTATAATAATCTAAATTTCGAGTTATATATTATACACACAAAAGTCGATGAAATTGGATTTTTTAATCAAACTTTTCTATAATCATCAGTCTCAAATTGGATTAAAAATGAAATTGCAATTTATAATATATTTTATTTTAAACTTAATTGGAATATTATTTTTAAATTAAATATTATTAAACTAAAATAATTATATTAATCTTATTGAATTAAAATTAAAAATATATAATTGTTGATGCATTTTGTTAATTATAATATTAATTTCTAATAATTAATTTAGAATAAATAATAATATATTGTAGTTATTTAAATATAAATTCAAATATTAATAAAGTTTAAAGAAAATTATTAAAAAATACAATTAAAAAATACAATAACTAATATAATTGTAAAATCATACATATAATTTTATTAATAAAATACAATAAAAGTTGAAATTTTTGTTTTATAGTAGCAATCAAAAATAATGCTATAATAAAATATAAAAAATGTGAATTTTTTATATGAAAGTTTTTAATTTTTAATTGAATATAAAATTAATAACTTTTTATAATTAAAATATATAAAAAATT
>CAJVPL010000614.1:0-22518 GCA_910591945.1 Ambispora gerdemannii | reverse complement strand
CTTCTAATTTTCGCGAAATATTTCGATTCAACGAAGAATTTTTTTTTGTTGCATTAATTATGATCGCCACTGTATATGCATGCATGGAATAATGACAATATTGATAAACGAAGGAAACAACAAAAGTACACGCGCACAAAGAAAAACTGTAGCGATGACACAACGACTATAATTAGAAAACAAATCCAATTTACAGAACAACAGCAAAACAATTTACAGAACAACAGTCAAAACAATAATATCGGAATAATAATAATAATGCTATCGTTAATTAGCATAAACAAACTTACAGGACATTATAAATTGACAGGTTCAAAAAATGAATTGAATGAAATACCTAAACAGAAAATCAACAACTTTCTCTTTATACGTAGATGGAGAGTAAAGCTTAAAACATAGCAATATCGATATCTTTGTAATAAATATCGATATGGTTTAATCAAATATATATATTTAATGGTAACAAGAATATAAAAAGTCTAAACGTTATTTCTTTTTGTGGTTACTGATTGCATTATTGACATGCATTCCGTGTGATAAATACGGGAAACGAATCAATTTGTTGTTGCAAAAGCAAGTTTCTTTAATTCAGATCCAGTTTTCTAAATTCCCAAAAGAATGAAGTCAAAGACGATAATCCAAACAGCGATGATAATTAATAATGTTGTATTGCCATTTTGTACCCGAGTAATATCGATATTCGTCTATCTGCATTTCTTGACACGCATATACCTGTAGCTTGCTTGCTTGTTATGTATACGGTGACAAAATTCTTAATAGAAAAGTTGAATCTTTGTTCGATCGCGTTGACTAAATCTATTAACAATTCTGATATACATGTGGAAGTTGATAATATTACAAATAAATATTATTAATCTTAGAAGAAAGAAATAGAACTTGAGAGGATTAAGTAGAATAGACCTGTGTTTGTTTTTTGTTAGTATTTAGACATAGATAATCATTTACGATAGAAAAAGCAGTGTGCCCAGGAGAAACTTTGAATTTGTGTTTTCGAGGCACCGCATTACACATATCTACAAAACAACAGACTATTTCACTCATGCATAGAAGGATTTAAATATTATAAATTAAAAAAAAGATCGTTCATCAAATAAAGTTTATTACCGCTATTAGACGAAGGTAGGCTACTACTCTCGGAGAAACGATAATAGTCTAATGACGACATTAATTTAGAACACTTGATGATTGGTATTTAATCTGATATACTAACACGTTTTCTCTTGTACGCATAAACTAAATTTAGAAGAAATTGCATTTAGTTTTTTTTTATTATTTTTACTATCAATATACCGAGATTAAATCGTACAATCAATTAACCACGCGACTGCTTTTGAATAGTAGAAATAGCTCGATTAGTTCTGTAATAAGATAATTGGTTTTTATTAGTTAGTCCCTATTTAAATTGGTAAATGTGTATTGTGTACGCGCGAGCAATAGTGTCCAACCTGTGTGCAGTGTTCATACATATATCACACGATAACACAATAAGCATATAGTTTACACAATATAACGATAAATAACATTATTGAAGAAAGTGTATATGCGCTCTTTTATACAAACCGTGCGCACTTGCATGCATCTTGATTCATGCATGCTAGCATCGCATATACACACAGAATTCCAATAGAACAAATAGCGATATATATTTTTAGGCCTGTTTATTTGTTCCTTGGTAGAAATGATGACAATGTTTGTTTATTTGGTTGGTTTGTTGGTTGATGCGTTGACTATAGTCAAATCTTTTGACTATTTGTGAGAATATTTGGTTCGAAGAGATGAGTAGATTGGTACATTAAATAATAAAAACAATCGAGGCAAGAAAAAAAAGCGGAATTTTATTAAATAACAGTCTTGTTTGGTGGCAATTAAACTTAAATTGGAGCATATTCAATTAATTTAATTAATTAATTAAGTAAATAATTATCTAACCAGCAAAGCAGATAATTCGATTAGTCAAATAGAAAATTTGTTTCAAAATATGTACTTATATGCACCGTATATGTAGGTGTGCACAATAAGAAGCTTACGATTTCTACCTTTACATTTGTAATTACAACCGATAAAAAAACGCACAGCGAAAAGAAAATCAACCAAAAAAAAAAAATGCCAGCACCTAAATATTACTTTCATACTACTACATAACATTTCCACGTCTGATGCCAATTTATGTTCATTTTAATCATGTATGCATAAGTGTGTATTCCTGCCTACGTACGGTGCGTACATGTATGTATGCGTATGCAAATATGCTCTTGAAATTTGAGGAGAATTAGTTTAATGGTGATTATGGATTTAATTGAATCGAACGAGTTTAACATTAAAGTTCGATACAATTTCTCCTTGTTTTCTTGGTCTGGGGCGGCCAACCCATTTATTTTTCGGTTTCGTTAATTAATTTAATCGATTCGCTTCAAAACATACATGATACTAAAAAGACACTTCGCATAAATCAATAAGTGAATATTTAGCATGTAAAATTCCAGTGTTGTCACGGGACAGCTTTGGACACATTAACATAATCAATCACGACAACGACCTACACAATTAGTTATGCAAAAAGTCGATTATTTCTATTTTTTCTTGTCCATTCTAATTCTAATTTAAGCGAATTTTTCCGCTCGGTAGACAATCATTACACAAACACATACCCCAGTTGCGCAATAACTGATAACAAATCGGAAATTAATCACGCGTGTAGTGCTTAATTATTAATTGACATCATCGTTATCGTCATTAGTGATCTTCGTTATTATTAATCTTTTTGTCTCTTCTTTTTTTATTATTTCATATTTTATTTTCTCCTTATATGGTTCGTTTCTTCTTTTTTTATTATTCCATATTTTATTTTCTCCTTATATGGTTCGTTTTCTTAGCTTTGCACGCTAACTCAATTCACATAGAACTCTTAGCATATCATTATCGTGTTCAATTACACATCACTTAAAAGATCCGAAGTCATCCCGAGGATAGATGAATGGAAAATAATATCATACTGACCCATCACACCCTTGGCTAGACTTTTTTTTTCGTAGTTTATGCTTAATTTAGACATTTATTTGTTGGGGTAATGATCGAGAAATTTAACTTTATTATGCAGCTCTTGTCGCATTGGTTAGTCATTGATGTTTCCGAATCATCATTTATTGAATGAATGAATGAATGGAAAGAACATTTTTTTCGAAGTTTCAGGATGCATTCAGGGTTTGAAAGAAGGGGAGCAACTTTATTTCGTGTCTCTCGTGAAACTAATAATAGTCTTAATTCTTCTTTAAATTCTTTCCCGCTGCTTTCTGGGCAAATCCATAACGATCATATTGCCCGTTGCCGTTAACTAATTAATTAATTAATTAATTAATTGGTTAATTAATTGGTTAATAAATGTTGCATGAATTTTACATCTACATCAACACGCGAGAGAAAAGTTCTGATGTTTTACCTGCTTCGAATGCGATCGTCGAACAACATATCACCCTGCATATCGTTTGGTGATACAGATGATGAAAAAAGTGGCCACACGATGATGATGAGAGGGAAAATCCTTCCCCACAACTACACCTTATCGGATCTCATCAATCAACTATGTTAGGATTTTTTGAACCCTGAAACGCATATAGCATATATACGTGGACTAGTGCTGTGTAAATGTGTACGATCGATCCCTTCTTATTTTAATGATCGACCGCTTTTCTAATCTAGTTTTAGCAGTAATGTGTGCTTTTTGAAGTCCTAACGAACACGCAGATTACTAACTTGTATTTTTTGAGAGAATTGCGTGTTGTACTTGTATCTGTATCTGTATCACACAAATAAATAACAACGAATACTCAAATCGAAATAAAGTGAATGAATGAATGGACGAACTTCAAGAACGTGAAAACAAAGAATTTCAACATCAAACGGCGCGGTGAATGAAATTGTATTAACGTGACACCACGGTACGGTAATAGGCGATTGGATAACAATGAAAGTAAACTAGACCTAAATTACTGCAATACTACATTTTCCAAGTAATGAATGAATGAATGAATGAATGAATTAGTACAAAGTACCGATACGTAAGGATCCTTTAGTTACCCGAAAAGAAATGATTAAAATGTAACGGGTAAAAAATCTAGAGCTAAAGAAAAAAAAACCTGAGGCCGACCGGTCTCCGATATCCCGACAAAATCAATATTTGATTGCAATCACATTCTTGCAGTGTGATGATTCGGGTAAGTGCATCATTGTCTTTCAGCATAAATTCCTGTCGCTCACTCTCACACGTAAATCACAACGAATTATTTGGGTTCTATTGCCAAGTATATATCGATATTATTTCACCCAGTCAGTGAATGAATGAATCAATCGTTCATCCTTTCCAACTAATCGAAATTATAAGCATCTACACACACACCATAAAACAACCCAAATCGTATCGTACATACACTCAACTGACGTGTACATGCAAACATCATATCATGCACACAAATGTGCATACACAAGTAAGAGAACGAAATCTTCACATAACAAAGAACAGAAACTATAAACATCAAGTCAACTTTTTTTCGTTAATTCACGAAATAACATAGATCGATGAAATGAAATCCATCGTAAAAATTTAATATCACCTTTTAACTTTTTCTCATATAAATAAATAAATAATAAATAAACAAGCAAGCAAGCAAAACAATAACGATAACGATAAGTGAATAATAATATATAGCAAACGTCTCATCCGATAGTTTTTTGTTTCTTCTTCAACATCAGATTTTCATCTGCTCCTGCTGCTGCTGCTGCTGCTGCTGTCATTCTTGTGATACCTTGATAGTTAGATAGTTAGTAGTATATACGTATCAATCGCAGTTGATCGTGATCTATATTTCGTATGCGTCACGTACATACAAAGCTCGAAAAAGGAAGGTAAAAAAGATAAATAAAATAAAACTCTATTTACTAATCGATATTATTTTAGTTAGTCAATGTAA
Organism: Ambispora gerdemannii; assembly: GCA_910591945.1. Classification (NCBI taxonomy): domain Eukaryota; kingdom Fungi; phylum Glomeromycota; class Glomeromycetes; order Archaeosporales; family Ambisporaceae; genus Ambispora; species Ambispora gerdemannii. The sequence continues at coordinate 17,533 of CAJVPL010000614.1, read as the reverse complement.
GGTAAATTCTTAATATAATGTACAAAACAATAATCACATATGATTATTAGGCATTCAACATTAAACAATTACAACCAAGCTAAAACGTTATACTTACAATGAGTAGCAAAAACAACCACATTTTGATTAGACTTTTATGTCGTTTTCCTTTCGTTTCACCTTCACTATGATCATTTTATCATTTACAGTTTTCCTTTCGTTTCAATTTTACTATGATCGTTTTATCCTTTACAGTTTTTCTCTCGTCTCGTCTCGTTTCATCGTGAAAACACGCAAGCAAAGATAGGGATTGTATATTTCGCTTACTCATCCTTCCAACTAACTAACTAAAAAAGAAGGAAAAAGCCATAATTTTATCAAAAGTTGCTTCTAACTTCATTAGTCGTCAATCACACTACCCTGCATCATATTACAATAAGTATCTATAAATAAATAAATATACATGAAATTTTGGGTGAATTCCACCACACGCGACGTGCACTATTCTAAATAAATAAATATATATTCCATCAATATCTACTCTATTGCGTAAAAATCGTTAAGGAAGACGGACACACCCCATCATCACCGTCACCACCCAAGCAAACACACGTATAATCTTCCCCCATTTATCTGTTCTAACTATAATGAAAACAACGAAAACGACCCTTGGACCCCCTTGCATTTCTATTTTAACTATTAACAAGAACAACAACAACAACAACAAAAGAAAGAAAGAGATCAAAACAACGAGACATATAAACATACGACTCCTGATTCGTCGATTCATTCATTCATTCATTCATTTTATTATATTCATTTGAATTATTCACACAAGCGCATTATTATTATTATTATTATTATTATATTATTATTATTATTATTATTATTATTATTATTATTATTATTATTATTATTAAGATCAGTCATTATTGAAAAAATTATTTCACACATAGCACCACGCGCATTTTATTATTACATGTATTTCGCCACACTTCTGATAAATCTTTTTTTTTTCAGTCTAAACTTACAAATCGTCAATAAACAACAACAACAACAACATCATCATCATAGGCGAGAGAAGGAAAGAGAAAGAGAAACATATAGACCGACAGAAAGACGTACATACATGCAAACAGGAAAAGAAAGGAGTTATTTATACTCATACATATATATCCAAACTTAATATGTAGAAATGAACATTCTCAATTCCACGCATTACACAATATTTACTGATTCTAGCTCGACACCAGTTTTCTTCACCGCGCAAGATGGATTACATGATACGGAAGATAATTCGGCAATTATTTGCTGAGCCGCCACTTCCTTTCGTCCGATCATTATCTTTCTGGTTCATTGATTATTAATTGAAGACGGATAATGATGATTCAGATTAATCCGTTCGTTGCTTTTCATCTCATCCATTACTTCATATCTTCTCCACAACAACCAAAACAAATCCAACATAAACATAAACACGTATAAACACTCCCTTTGTTTATTTCTCTAATTTGCTTCCGTTTCTTCGTTCTTTTTTTTTAACCACCAGTGATAATGGACCCGAAATAGAGAGTTTAGCAAGAAATTTGAGGAATAGAAAGAGACAGGAAATAAACAAAATAACGAGGAATAAATTCATATATAATTAGTCAATACATACAATATTATAAAATATACAGTATGACATGTACAAGAAAAAAAAACGCACAATAAGTATAAATGATAACACAATATAATTATAATTGTATACAATAAATATATACGGTAAACTTTTATTATTATTAAATTGCAATTACATAAAATATAATATATAAACTCTTATCCTTTTATAATTAACGCTTTTATTCGTATTATTACTATTACTATTATTATTACTATTACTTGGCTGGCTGGCCGGTGCGTATATACTCTTTACTATTAATCTATTAATCACTAGTGGTAATAATTATAGTAAATATAATTAAATAAATAAACGGTATATAGAACACACTTGTCGTCTTTTCAGTCACCTTCACGACCACCTCCCCATCATCCATCATCAATAATAATAACAATAATAATCATCATTCAATCATAATAATCATCGCATAATTCAACTTTAAAATTTTCATCATAACTAATCGAAACTTTTTTTTTTCGCTCTTGTTTTATTTTTTTTTATCACTATCATCATCATCATTGTTAATGCTCCGTCAAGTAGACGTCAGACGACAGCAACGTCACTAACAACCTTCGAATAAATCACGACTTATCGAATACTCGCACATACGCACAAGACCCAATTTCGAGTTCGAGTTATATATAATCTCAAAAAAACAACAGCATACACCAACAAGAGCTACCACGACACAAGCCCTTCATACCTTCACAGGAAGAATGAATAATCATACACAACAGCGACAGCAGCAACAATTACAGCAATTACCACCGCCACCACCCACGACTCGATATATACAATATCTCGAAGATAACAATAATCCTAGTCCATACCAAGAAAAACCGTTTTTGAAAATGCAAAAACATCAAGGAAATAACCCGGAACCACAAACATTTACTCCAGATTTGTCGTCGGTCACAACACCACCTCTTACACCCTCACCAATTCTCGATTATCACGCGTCTTTGAATTCTTCTCTCGAACAACCGCAAAAACGAGAACTGCCACATCCTTCACCTTTGATGTTACCTTACCCATTCGTAAATACTACTAATAACGATAACAATAATGGCAATCAACCAGTACGGCTATCCTCACTACCACCGCGGCCACCATTATGGCCATCATTACTACCACCACCTTCACAAAATAATAACTTCCATGAACACGATCAAACCATAGAATCGAAATCGCGGCATCATTCTCGTAGAGGCTCCGAGAAACTGCTACTAAAAAATTCAAATGGAAAGGTCGTAAATCTATTAAATGACGACGATAATAGCAATAACGGTAGTAGTAATAACAATAATAGTAATAGGAACAGTAATAGTAATCAAGATACTTGGATGACCTCATTTGTAAGATCATCCTCGTTTGATTGCGGTTCTACGTCGTCATCATCGTCTACATATTCTTCGTCGTCTTCATCATCGGCATCACTGTATTCTGATGATGACTTTACTGCCTCGTATTTTCCCAGAGTTCGGAAATCATCATCGGTCTCTAGCAATGGTTGTTGGTCCGAAGAAAGTGGCAGTTTTCTATCTGATGAAGGAGGATATAATAATAATTGCATCAATATGAATAATAATGACGTTGGTAATAATGAAAGTATAATACAACGACCTCAATCGATTGGATTCCTCGATATCCAACAATTACAAGATCAATTATTACCTCTACAATTGAATCAACAAAGTTATCATAATAATAATAATAATAATAATAATAATAATAATAATAATAATAATAATAATATTCAACAAATTCATCACCAACAACAGCAACCGATCATAAATGATAACAATAATAAAAATAGTAATAGTAATTTAATTGCTGTCAATAATCACAGCAACAAGTCCACCTCATCGACAAAAACGACAACCACACCACCATCATCATTATTATCCACGTCTAACACAAATAAACGTAAATACGTATGCGCGTATGAATCATGCGGCAAGAGTTTTACCACTAGGTAAGAATAATTATTAATTTCCTGTTCTATCTTTTTTTCCGTATGTTTTTTGTGTAATTCCTCTTAGTTAGGATTTTTCATTTTCTTATTTTCCTTTACCACAAAACTTTCCTCCGAGGAGGAGGTGTTTGTGTATGGCGTAAATCTTAATTATTATTATTATTATTATTATTGATAAAAATAGAATTTATATTATTTTCTGTATATGTTTATTCCATGCGCATATGTTTATTACATGTATGCATGTTTTTCGTTGCGTTACATATACTTCCATTAATGTAGATTTTTTTGTTGCTTAATTTTTTCCGTTGCTCGTCGGTAAACATGAATTTTCATCATTATAACTGTCATCATCCACGACAAACACTTTTCACCCTTATTTCCAATTCATTAATTACACTAACAATAAATGACAATTTTACCCCTTCTCTTGATCCAATTTATTAATACAGATAAGAAAATATTCTCGAATCGTTATATTTTATTTATCGAACTATCAAATTTTGTTTATCTTTTTTAGATGCACTCACACATATAAACAAACAATGAATTTTTAATTTCTAGATTTATTTCTTCCTTTTATTTTTCTATGCTTCGAAATTAATTAATTTTTAATTGAAATGTCAATATGGAAAACAACGACTAACCTTAATTTTTAATTAATTAATTTCTAATTAGCGGACACTTGGCACGTCATAACAGAATCCACACGGGCGAAAAGAACTTCGCCTGTCTAATGCACGGGTGTCCATCGAAATTTTCACGACAGGATAATATGATGCAACATTATCGCACGCACACATCGTCAAAATCTCGTCGTGGATCTAAAGTCGGACAAAGTGGTGGTGGTGGTGTGATTGGCGTGGTTGATGGCATAGGAACAGTAGGAAACAAAAATCCTTGTGGATCGTTGAGTGGAAGTGGTGACGGAGGAATGGGATTCAATTCACTAAATATTAATAATATCAATAATCCTAATAATACCGGATGTATAGAAAATAATCCTTTCACTGTAAATATCCATCATCATAGTAACAATAATTTAATTAGCGAATCACCTCGACTTATACATCATAGTCAACAACAAATACAAGTACAACCACAACCACAACCACTACAACAATCATCATCTGCACAATTCGACAACCATTATCATCCGTCTCGATATTTTCCAGATTCAATGATACCGACATCACAATCTGCATTGGCATTTACGCCACCATCCCCACTTGAACCTGTATATGAAAACTATCATCACTCACATAATCATCATCATCATCATCAGCATCATCATCATCATCATCATCAGCATTATATAAATCAGCATCAAGATCAACAGCATCATGAGCATTATCAATATCATCAATCATTATCTCATAACAATAATTATAATAGTAATATTAATAATAATATAACTCCTTCTCTACCACCGTTGTTACCGATACCTTTATTGTCACCACGCAATAGTGCATTCAAACCAATATTGTTTAGTACGTAGTGTTGTTCTTCGTTGTTGTAGTTATTATTGTTCCTCCACACAAATATTTTTTGTTTATATAATTTTCGTTTTTTTCATTTTCATTTTCATTTCTTTTCATTTTTTTTTTGTTTATATAATTTTCTGTTTTTCTTTGTTTTTTTTTTTTTTGACTCGGTTCTCTTACCCTTTGTTTTTTCCTTTTTTAACTTTGTTTATTGGACTTTTTTAAATCGATCCTTCTTAGTTTGAGACTTTCTTTCTAATCGAGACAAAGAATGCTTAATCTAAAACGGAGTAGTATTATTATACGATTACTTTTGGTAATTTCCCCAATGCCTCGTATATTTTCCGCTTTATGTCTACTTAATTACTCATCTCTACATTATCATCACGAAAATCACTTCAATCACGATATTTAGTATCTTCGCCTTTTCTTCCCCTCTTCTCTCGTTTTACTCCTATTTCAACAAGTAACATTCATCATAAAAATGTAAATAAAATCCACTTGCAATGAATAAATAAATAAAAATAAATAACCATCCATCGTCTAGATGACGTTGTGACATTTACATATGTGACTATTGTTGTATGTAATCAATCCCCTGTATCGTCACACCTATCGTTACGGAGTATAAAAAGTTTGACCTCAATTATATTCTTTCTGGTTTCATATTACTCGTTTGTTAACGTTAAGTGAAACAAACAAATCCTGATCAACATTTTTTTTTCAGAAAATTACTATGATGTAATTACGTAGATATATTTACATGCAATTTCGTAATTCTAAAAAAAAATTTTTATAATCCATGATTAATTAAAAACTTGATTTTTTAAATTGTGATTGTATTTGTCAGATATGATGTCAATATGCAAAAAATAATCATCAGTAAAAGTTATTACAAACTCTTGAAAAATTCGTAGATACTTGATATGGTTCAAGTAATCTATATTCAACAATTTGTTTCAATTTTTAAAATCTTTCAACTCAAAATTCCACTGGTAACTTTGTAGAGCTTATCATAAAGAGCAAAGTTACTGGTGAAATTTTGATTACTTGGACCATATAAATGAAATAATTTCGAACAAATTATAAACTTATGAGCATACTGACTCTGAAAAAATCTATTTCTTTTAAGATAAAGCGTTTTGCTGTTATTTGGGCTTGAATAACACCTTAAAAGAGATATGGTGTAGGAACTCATAAATCGACAATATGTTTCATGTTAACATGAAACATATTGTCGATTTATGAGTTCCTACACCATATCTCTTTTCGAAAGCAAGTTTAGCAATAATCTCATCCTTTGAATAAGCATCATCCCAAATTTTATTCAAACCATAAATAAGTAAAACCATATTTAAATTATAAAAATATATAAATATCATAAAAATTTAATTTTGAATTACAAAAAATGTCCAGGAATAAGTATCACCCTATTTTTTAGACGTCGATTGAGTGGTGCTTATTTACAGTATTTCAAGTCTTTGACATAGAATTTGCCAGTTTATCAAATCTGTCGGAGAATTCACAGATAGGCTTTCTTGGCTCACAGAGCGGTCTTAGAAGCGAATTTGAGATTATGCAGTATTTCAAGTCATGGAGTATTTCCTTGAGAATACATATGAACTTTTACTTCGAGAATAATTTGTTGCAAAGCTATTATAATAGAGTGTGATAGCGAAATTTCAATTTAGGCAATGTATGGGTTCATAATAAATCTTCGAAAATTGCTGATTATTTGAATTCAGGCCTCAATTGAACCAAAATATTTGTATTTTAATTCCCGGTATGTTTTCTCAACTTAGACGGCAATAAAATCTTATCAAAATACATGGTTCACATACATTACTTGAATTTAGCGTAGAATAATAAAACATTCTAATTAAGAGACTTGTCATTCTAACTTCTATTTCAGCAAAAGTGATATGTATATAAAAAGATAGAGACTAGGTTGTAATTTATAGGCAGAAGTGGTAAAAAGACTATAAATTATAGCATATCCTCTATCTTTTCATAACTATATTATTAAAAATGAAGGATAATGCTTTACTAAGTACCAATCGATATAACATTAATTGGATTTTACTAATCATCATCGTATATGTTGTAATGAAATTAATGTTTTCCATATAAGACTGATATAGTCGAAACTTGATTAAATTTCGGCAACTTCCACGACGTCTCTCTAAGAAGCCGTTATCCACCTGCCTGCGACAATATTGAAATTGCAGTACATAGATGATATTTAAAAATAAGAGTGTTAACAATACAAAAATGGGCAACAGCCTTGCAAATTACTTTCCAAAAATGAAATTAGAAACTTTAAAAGAATAACATAGCGATGGTATTTAATCACTTTTAGACATACAATTAATTACAGTATCCATCCATTGTTTTAACAATGCTTTCTGTGAGGTGTTCGGATACACACTGATTTTCAAGGATCAAGTCAAGTCAGTCCCCTTTGACGTTTTAAGTGGCAGTTTGTCTTTTTCGGTGGCTTTTTGAATTTGTCGTTGAAGTAATCCTTCCGTGTAAATGACATCATCTCCAAAATAACTTTAGTCATCTTCGTATTTGACTTGTACGGAGGCCATTCAAAAATATTCTTCGCTATAATGGGATGACGTTTTATTTCTAAAATCTTTACTGAAATTTTTTTGAATGGATGTCATTTTCTTTTTAAAATATTTTCCGGATGCTTTGGAAAATATCCACTAACACAAAATGCATGTGCTGTCAAATACAATGATTTGATGCATAAGGAGATTTTTTAAATAAAATGCGACGCTTTACACAAGTGAGAAATTCAGTGTCCACAAAAACTACGTTTCCTACGACGACATTATTGGAAAAAAACGAACATATTACAGAAAAATTACTGTCGTTGATAAAGTATGAAAGTGGTCGGCTTTTGTTAATGACTGGTGCAGGTGCGCTTCATGTAAAGGTAAACTTTTTTAGTCGTTTTTCCTTTATCTTTATCCAGCTTTTGATTAAATGGAAAAACAGGTGTGAGTACTGATTCCGGGATACCAGATTATCGTGGTCCAAAAGTAGGCTTTTATTTTCGATTTTTTAAATGTATGTATGCATTTTGTAATAATTTTTTTAATACTTATATAGGGGACATATACTGTAAATAAAAATTATAAGCCAACTTATTATCAGGAGGTAATTACAAGTGAAGTCATTTTTGAATAAAAATACAATTTTAATTAAGGCCGTATAATTATAAAGTTTGCAGCCCATCATCATATCCGTCAACGTTATTGGGCAAGATCCTATTTCGGTTGGCCACGGATGCAAAGAGTAAAGCCAAATTCAACCCACTTTGCCTTTGCAAAACTTCAATCACTTGGCCATATTCAAGAGATTATAACACAGAACGTGGATGCTTTACATCAAGCAGCCGGTTCACACGATATTCTAGAATTACACGGCACCTTACATCAAGTTCATTGTATGCAATGTGGTCACATTAATTCGAGGATCGATCACCAGAAAATATTGAGTGAATTAAATCCCGCGTGGGCTGAATTCTTAGAACTTGTCGAGCACACAAAAGAGCGCCCAAGGTTAAATCCTGATGGTGACGTCGAGTTGCCTTCAAACGTTTCTTATGAAACATTCAAATATCCACCCTGTGAAAAGTGTCACCAAGGAATTTATAAACCATCTTTGGTATTCTTTGGCGGGAATATTAGTGAAAATGTGAAAGAGCGTTCGAATGATATGATTTTGAGGAATGATTCTGTTTTAATCGTGGGGTCTACGTTGACAACGTATTTCGCTTTCAAACTAGTTAAATTGGCCAAAGAACTGGGCAAGAATGTCGGAATTATCAATCTTGGCCCAACTAAGGGGGATGATCTTGCAGACTACAAGATCGAAGCACACTGCGGAAAAGTTATACCTGCTATTGCAGATTATCTTTCGATGGGACGTTGAAATTGGATAGAATCGTGAATAGAAATAATTTAATTTTAAAAATGTATTTTTACAAATATCAAAAATTTTCAAAACGAGTAAAGTTTAGGCAGCTCAAAACTTGGAAATATCTCTCCCGAAAATAGATCGCTTTTTAAGGAAATTACCATTGCAAATAATTGTATTAGGAAACAATATGCACGTAAAAACATAAGTATATAATTGATATTAAAAATACGTACTTTGGTCCAATCCAAAGCGAGTAGAGCTCGAGTACGAAATGAGACTTGCTCACTAAAGTAGACACTTCTCCACAAATAAACAGCGGATAAACCACCCATCCAAGTCCGCCCCGTACCAAAGTCTGCCACTGCCGCGTTACCAATATAAGCGAGTGACCCTAAATGTGCATAACGGAAAGCTGGCAATTCGTTTTCCAAATCTTGTGATGAACCATCAGCAGCAGTAATCTTTGTCGCAAATTTATTTAATTTTCGGCCAAGATACTTTCCTAAAATATTGAAATTTAAATTATTTTCAAAAATTATAAAATTTCATAAACGGTTTTTACCTTGTTGATGTGCTACTTGTGCGGTCTTCAATATCAAATTAAAGTAATTTAGGTATGTGTCTGATCTAAAATTTCATAGAAAATATGAACCAACTAATATTATTTTTAAAATTGAACTAGACTTACCGCAGGGAGTGAAGTTAATTTTTTGTCAATGTCTTTAAACATTTCTTGCAACTCATCTAATTCAAGAGTGTCTAAGGAAAAGATAGAACAATTATCCAAATGAATTTTTAATGATAAATTAAATTGTTTGCAAATTAAAATACCGCTTTTGTCTTTGTCGTATTTCTCAAAAAGATTGGATGCTTTTCTCAAATGACTTTCCGTAACCGGATATTGCACAGAAATCTTTTTAGCCAACTGGTTAAATTCTCCGTGATCCAAAGATCCACTGCCATCCTCATCAGCATCAATGAAAAATTGCATCAACTGCTTTACTAGGTTTGGATTCTCGACTGTTGAACAATCGCCAATTGCATAGACTGACGAATCATTGACGCCTTTTAAACGCAATTTACCATCGGTAATAAGCGCACGAGTGTTTTTCTGTTCTGGAAGCTTCTCAGATATAGCTTTTGTCAACGGATTCATCGCTATAATCAATATTAAGGATGAATAAAAGAGTTATCTATCTGTTCTATCTGTTTATGGATATCTATTTGAACAGAACTTAGGATATAAAAAAAATATAATTACCAATGCCGGTTGACCATAATACTAAGCCATAAGGTTGTTCTATTTCTTGTCCGGTCAACTTGTCTTTGTATACAATATAGTCCTCTTTTATTTTGGAGACTCGAGCATTGGTGATAACGTTAATATTATCACGCTTAAATTTTTTCTAAGATGAAAAGGAAGAGATTCTAGAGAGTGTTACGAATATAACACTATGTTTAATACTTATATTTACCTCGGCAAAAACACTTATTTTCGCGTCATAAGTGTTTAAAATATGATCTTGACTCTGAATTATAGTCACCTTTACTTCATTTCGTAGAGCTCTGGGGAACTGAAGCGATGTCAATTATAGTACAAAAGTAGATAAGAATTTACAACGACTCACATATTTCACAAGATCCTCGATCAAAAAATCGTAAAGTTCAGCAGCGAACTCGACACCTAGTAATAATAGAAAAAATGCATAAGTGCTTAAACAAAACGAACGTTTGCTTAATCGTAATAAATTTTGAGTGTAAAAAATATTCCAACCAGTCGGTCCTTATCAAGTCATCCAAACAGGATAGAAAAAGGATAGAGAGACATATATAGAGACATATATAGACATTCAATCTTTAGTAAAAAATCTGATATCAGAAGAAATTTAAGCTTTAATTAAAGAAAACAACCTTCCCAATAAATAACAATAAATAATGACAGATACCTCCACCGCACACAACAAAACTTAAAAGTTTCTTTCGCTCTTCGGATGACGTAGTTGGCAGGGCCGCCTTTTCTAAATTATCCATAATAGTTCTGCGAAGTTTCCGAGCATCTTGGATAGTCTTCAGAAAGTGACAATACTCAATTCCTTCCACTCCATAAGTCATCGATTGAGAGCCAACAGCAATGACAAGCTATGAAAGTGAATTAGACGAGATTTTCATAGTTTAAATTTAAATTGCATAAAGAATAAATAAAAAACAAACCTTGTCATATGGGACATAGAAGGATTTTTCAGAATCATCACCCCGTTTTACTTCTACTAATTTATTTTCAAAATCGATATCAATGGCCTTTGCCTCTATAAAATGTCCATGAATTTTTCTTAAGATGCTTCGAATAGGCTCCAATATGGATCTAAGTAAAAAGAAATACATGATACTAATGAGCAAATATATTAAATTTTTCTGCCAGTGAATTTTTTTTAGTGAGACCTAATATGGTGCGATCGTGACACTTTTTCGGATATTAAAAATTGCTTAATTGTTTACCTAGATTCGAGAGTTCCTACGCAAGATGAAGGCAAGAGAGGAGTAAACCTTAAGCCAAGGAAAATATTAAGAAATTAGTAATTGCAAGATTAAAATATGAATTTAAAAAAAAGAAAGGGAAATTTTAACTTACAAAAAGTAATTCCTTAGTTATCCAAAAAATGTATTCTATTTTAATAAATTAAAAAAGAATCGACGAGATCTAATTTATATAACTAACTCACTGTGGAGAGATCGCTGTCACGTAATATTTATCTTTTTTTAGTTCTTTCAAAACTGAAACAGCCTATAATAGAATAGCAAACTATCAACAAACAGATTTCTTATTAAAATATTAAAATACATATAACAGATAAAATAGAACATTAGCGCTGCATACCCCCCACCCGGATCCTAATATTACTAATTTCGGTTTATCGGCCTCATAATCCATTTCGTCAGTCAAATGTAGCGCTATAGGCAAATTTTTTGGTCCTCCCGTCGGACCACAGGCTACCAGTTCTTTTATCTGATGTTTCTCTTCCTCTGCTTCTCTTCGTTTGCTCTCCAAACTCAAGAGAACTGTTCCGCCAGCCAGCGAAGCAGCAGATACAGCTAGTAACTTTAACCAAAAATTAAGTTTACTATTTTTGGTTGGAGCACTAGCAGCATTAGTAGTTTCATGTCTTTTTGAAACTCCGAACTTAGGTCTCGGAAGAGCCGAACGAACTGTGAAACTTTGGCTCACGGAAGTAGTCTTGATCTCTTTTTGAAAAGACTTTTTTCTAGGATACAATAAAACATTATTGCCACGACTTAGAAAATGACGGTGTTTAACTCCATTCTTTATATTTTGGAAGCCAAACATGATGAAATAACGAAACTACCAAATTAAGCAACAGTTTATTTATCGTTATCATAACGATAATGTTACATTAATATTTATGCTTACAGTACTCAATACACGAGGGTGTTGAGAATTCCAAGAAGAAAAACAGGGATCCCAAAATTTTTTGGTGCATCAAATACACCAAATTAATCGGTTTCTTCTGTATGTTAAAGTATAATTCTGTGATTTCATTTAATTCTTGTTACACAAAACGCCACCTTCAATCAATATAAGGAGATTGACTCTTCACACCACCCTCTAAACAATAACAAAATGTCAGACAACAGCAGTTTTGATTCTGATGGACCTGGAACTACTTTTCACGCACCACTCTCACATTCGATTCCCAAGCTAAAACTTTTTGGACCAGCTAAACACTGTGCCGGCTGCGGTAAAAAGTTTTCTTTGATAAGGCTAAAGTACAATTGCAAGAATTGTGGTAAGTTTAGAGATAGTTAATATCGAGTTATCGCATTGACGCAAACTTACACTCTAGCAATTTTTAGGGAACGTGGTCTGTAATCGTTGTTCTGAGAATCGGTTTGATCTTACAAGGTTTGGTCATTTCAAGTAAGCACTTTAATTTTGGTTCTATAAATATATCTACTTCTTTATTTGGTGAGATATATCTATTTCTTTATTTGGTGAAAAATATTGAATTTATTTCCTATTGTAATATTAAGTCCAGCAAGGGTTTGTGATATATGTTGTCAGGCTTTGAATAGTAAGTGATAAATTTCTTGTTCAACTTAATCTATTTGCTAATACACGGTAACTAAATAATCAATTTCTTATTGTATACAAGTATCATCAATGAGTCGTAATGAGCTATGCAAATTGACGACTAAAACTCTACGAGACTTCATTATGGCATTTGATCTTCCACGCAAAAATATCATCGAAAAAAGTGATATAATCGACATTATTATCTCAAATAGACCTATGCCCGAGCGAAATGAAATTTACTTTAGAGCAAATATCCCAATAGCCAAACCAGAAAATGGATCAAATGATGATGGAGTCGCAAATGGCAATAATTCAAATCACCAAGGAAATCGCTCAACATATAACACCAGTAGCAACGGTAGCAATAACAACAGCAATTACAACCACAATACCCACAATAATTATCAGAACAATAACCGCAATAACTATAATAGTAATAATAATAATAATAATAACAGCAGCAGCAGCAGCAATCGCAATAACAATAATAATAACAACAATTCAAAAAGATTCACAGGAAATTCATCACAAAATAGTAACAGATCAAGGAGGCCGAATAATAATAATAATAATAATAGTAATAATAATCAGAATAACAATAACAACAACAACAATAATAATTCAACGGGAAGAAATAATGAAGATCACAATTACGATCAAGAAGAAAGTTCAGTATCTTCATTTTTGAATATGCAGATGGTTGATAACGTAATTGATCAATTTATCAGTCAAATTACTAACACGCACACTTCATCTAATAATCGACAAGCCTCTCAAAATTCCAACAGCAACAGCAACAACAACAACAACAACAACAACAACAACAGCAACAGCAACAACAGCAACAACAGCAACAACAACAGCAATAATAATAATAACAACAACAGCAACAACAATAACAACAACAACAACAACAACAACAACAACAACAACAGCAACAGCAACAGCAATAATAACAACAATAACAACAGGAATAACAACAATAGCAACAACAATCGTCCAAATAACCGCACTAGAACCAGCTATCCTATTCCACCACCACAACACCGGCGTACAGATATAAATGAAAATCAACAATTCAGAAATTCGTCGTCTTCTCGAACACACGCATCTCAAACTTCAAATCATACAACGACGTCATCTCAACCAGAGCTAAATAATAATATACCTGTTGGGACGCCTTCAATCGAGGATATCGTAAAGAATAAATATAATGTTTCCAAACTTTCGATTAAAAGTCTTAAAGAAATTCTCATGGAAAATCGTGTTGATTTTTCAGGAATTGTCGAGAAATCTGAACTTATTTCAAAGGTGAATCGTGTGGTCGAGGCTACAAAAGAAGAGTTGGCTACTGATGTTGACGCTCTTAGTGATGACGCATTATGCAAGATTTGTTGTGATGCTGTACAAAATTGTGTTATTTTGGATTGTGGTATGTTTTGTTATTTCTTTATTTTTGATATATGAGTTTGTATTTTCTTAACACCATTTTTTATAAATAATAATAGGTCATATGAGTACTTGTATGGATTGCGGGAAAAAGATGCAAGAGGCAAGAAACGAATGTCCAATTTGTAGAGAAACGATTGTTAAACTTGTCAGAGTATATCGGGCCTAAATCTACTAACAAACATTTTATAAGTTGAGCGCAATATGCGTAATTAACTTCTGTTATATATATCAATTACTCAATGATTAAATCTTGGATATTATTATCTTTGTTATATGTTAAAAATAAAGTGGGGGTATTTAGCATAGTCCCTAAATTGTTATAGAAATGATAAGATTTAATAAATTTTTCGAATGCAATGAGTGTACCGAAAAACCGTTCTTGTTGAGTTCTATTTTATTACTGTAAAAACAATTCTAATTAAAAGAAGACACAATGACAAGGCTACCACCTGTCATTATGGATAATGGGACCGGGTAAGCTTCTTTATCCGAGTCCTTTAGGAGACTGATAAATTGATTACATAACCTATCTTTGTTAATTTGTATTAATTAGCTATACAAAGCTCGGCTTCGCAGGAAATAATGCACCGTCGTTTGTTTTTCCTACAGTAATTGCTACTCGGGACGCCTCAAAACGCGGAATCGAAGATTTAGATTTTTTTATTGGCAACGAAGCATTATCAAATTCGAAAACTTATGGACTTCATTATCCTATTAGACATGGACAAATTGAAAACTGGGATTACATGGAACGATTTTGGGAACAGAGTATTTTCAAGTATTTGAGGTGTGAGCCAGAGGATCACTATTTCCTTTTAGTACGTAGATCAAAATATTCTCCATGTTTAAATAAATGATCGATTTACGAGCAAAAAAATATCGTAATCCTAAGTTGTTGTTTAATTTTCCGAATCAAGACTGAACCACCTCTCAATGCACCTGAGAACCGAGAACAAACAGCGGAAATCATGTTTGAATCATTCAATATTCAGGGTCTTTATATTGCGGTGCAGGCTGTTTTGGCTTTGGCTGCAAGTTGGACAACTAAAGAAAAAAAAGATTATGTATTGACTGGGACAGTAATTGACAGTGGGGATGGTGTGACACACGTTATACCGGTGGTACGTGTTTATCATTAATTGATTTAAGGCAATACCTCGATCAATTCAAATAACCTAACTTATCCTTGAATTTATTAAAGGCAGAAGGCTACGTTATAGGGTCTTCGATTAAACATATTCCAATCGCGGGACGTGACATCACTTACTTTGTCCAACAGCTTTTGCGGGATCGAAGCGAAAATTCTATCCCTAAGGAAGATTCGCTTAAAGTTGCTGAAAAAATCAAAGAACAGTTCTCGTATGTTTGCCCAGACATTGTAAAAGAGTTTCAGCGTTATGACCAAGAGGGTGACAAATATTTTCAAAAATATAACGGAGTGCATAGCGTTACTGGAAAAGTATGTATCGTCAATACGAATATAATCAAGATTTTGTCTTCATAAATACAATATGTAACGAATTATAGTGTTTTAGTCATATGAAGTCGATGTTGGATTTGAGCGTTTTCTTGGACCGGAAATTTTCTTCAATCCAGAGATAGCTTCATCGGATTTTCTGACGCCAATTCCTGAAGTAGTAGATAATGTCATTCAGTCTTGTCCGATTGATACGCGTCGAGGATTATATAAGGTATTTTCTAAGAGAGAGTTTCGTTATCGAAGGTTGTAGATTGATATTTTTTTATTAAATTTATTTAGAATATTGTATTATCTGGAGGTTCTACCATGTTTAAAGATTTTGGAAAACGTCTTCAGCGTGATATCAAACGCATAGTGGATCTTCGTGTTAGAAAAAGTGAGGAGTTAAGTGGAGGATCACTCAAGGTATTTAACAAGAGAAAAAATGATATTGGATTTCTATCATGCTTCGTTAAATTTAAATCTTTATAAAATTTAGGCAACTGCAGTAGACGTCAATGTTGTATCTCATAAAAAGCAGCGTTACGCTGTTTGGTATGGTGGTTCCTTACTAGGACAAACGGTATATCAATCAATCATTCATAAAAACAATATTTTTTTCATCTATTGATTCATTTTATTAACAACAATTCCTCTTGATTCTTCAGAGTGAATTCTATTCCTACTGCCATTCAAAAGCTGAGTACGAAGAACGCGGTCCTAGTATTTGTCGACATAATCGTGTTTTTGGAAGTTTAAATACCTAATTTTATATTAATCATCATTCTTAAAAAATTTAATTTAAAAACATTGACATCGAATGATAGTGATAGATAAATTATATTTCTTATTTATTGTGTATGTACCTAGATTAATCAAAATGTTTTTGTGACTGTTAATAAGCAAATAAATATTTATTGGAAAGAAATTTTGAATAATATATATTTAAATCTCAATATTGTTATCACTTTGAGCTTTTATGTATGAAAGTATTTCAAAATGGCAATATAACTGTGTTCATGGCAATTTGCTTTAAATTTATGAATAAATAATATTGTTGTGATTAGATATTTTCATAATCACAAACGATCATCTTACATGATCGCTTTACATGATCACTTCACATGATCACTTTGAATGATCATTCCAAATGATCATTCCAACTGATCATCTCAAGCACTCTGAATGATCATTGCAAATGATCATTCCAAACAATCATTTCAAATGCTCCGAATAATCATTCCAAATGATTATTTTGTAATTATCAAATACTTATAAATACAGCTTGTATCTTAACTTAGAAAAATAATTAATTCAATTCAAGTTTAGTTTTTATTTTTTTAATAATCCTTTAGATAGTATTTTCATAATCTCTTGTCTTAATTGCGAAGTTATTTTTGTATTTGTTTTATAATCTCTTATAAGGATGCTTGCCTAAATCCTTTCAGAAAAATATCGTCATAATTTCGACAGGTTATACACTAATTGTTAATTAGAA